>JAADWH010000019.1:0-82257 GCA_023335995.1 Globisporangium nagaii
GTGAGAGGTCGAGTCCGAAGAGGGCTTGGTTCCATGTGACTGGTCGGTCGAGCACGGGTTGCCATTGTTGGAGCACGGGTTGCCAGAGTCTGGAGCTGTGTCGGCACTGCCAGAAGAGGTGGTGGTAGCTTTCGATGTCGTTGCAGCCGTGCACGCAGTACCGGAGAGCTTGGTCGCCTTGATGCCAGAAGAAGTAGTGCACTGAGAGAATGCGCCACCATACACGGATAGTCACGTCGAGTGTTCGCGGAGTGATGAAGTTGCGGAGGTGGCGCGCATGGTCTTGGAGTTGTGTTGTGCTTGGCGCGTCGATGAGCACATGTCGCTGGAACGGGTGCTTCTTGGTTGGTTCTCTGAGTGACATCCAAATGGACCACAATTTAGTTTCTATCCCATTGTGAGGCAATGATTCGCATGGCATCAGCGAGAAGGACACGATCGTGCGTGGGTGCTGCAGACACCCTGCGAAGGCATCCACTTGCTCTATTGTAGATGCATACCTCGCGCGTGTCAACGCCTATTGACGTGGCGCGCTCTCGGCATGGATGTGGATTGGTAAGGGCACAAAATGACGTGGCACAAATCCATTTTGGACGGAATGGTGGTCGTCTGCCGTCATTCCGTTGTTGCACCGATTCGCATCCTTTCGACCAGCTCATTTCCCATTCGCCTCACCAGCGCTCGCACGAGCCAAACCAACGCAACAGCAACAATGCCCACAAGCGACTTCCACGTCCAGTTCGACGCAGTCAATGCGCGCAGATACCAGCGCCGCATCAGCGCGTCCCTCGCAGCGCTCGTCGCGATTGCTGCCGCGATTGCGAGCGCGCCGCTCGCCGCATTCCAGGCGGTTGAGGACAAGCTCCATGTCGGCGTGGATGGCCTCTTCAGCGAGACCGCTGCGCCTGACATCGCTGGTGCAGCGCGCTTTGCCCTCGTCCCGATCGCTGCGATCGCTGTGATCGCGCTCGGGTTCCTGCTGCTCGTGCTCCCGTGGCTGCTGCGCAAGAACTTCGAGGCGCAGCGCTGCACGATCACCGCGACGCAGATCGTGTGCGAGTCCGGGTGGCTCAACCGCACGACGCAGGTCGTCCCGCTGGACCGCATCCAGGACCTGAGCGTGAAGCAGGGCTTCCTGCAGCGGCGCTTCGGTCTCCACACGGTCGAGATCCAGACTGCAGGCTCGTCGAGTCCGTTCCCGGAAGCTGTGCTCCACGCGCCGCAGGACGCGCACAGGGTTCGTGAGGAGATCATGAAGCGCCGTGACGCGCTGCTGCGCTCTGGTGCTGTCGTCAGTGCCGCCGGCACCAGAGCTCTCGATGGCGAGCGCCAGTCGATCGGCGAGCACGACACAGCGGCGGCGACTGTCGATGCGCTCGCGGAGCTCAACCGCACGATGCTGCGGATCGAGCACCTGCTCGCAGGCGACAAAGACGCGGCGGCGCGTGCGACTCGCGGCGACTGAGATCGCTTTCGCGATGGTCGCAAACACGCGAAGCCGGGCGATGCGATTTCACAGCGCGGTGAAATCGGATGGCCCGATTTCGCGCTTTCGTTTGTGGAGAAAACGGAAAAGATCGACTCAGCCGGATACCACCAGTTTAGTATGCGTATAGCTGTATCCATTAGATACAAAGACGGAGTGCGCGGGTCTTGAAGAGCCGTTGACTCCGGATCAAAACTAAAACCACTTGACGTATACTCGTCGCACGCCGCGTCGCAGCGAGCGAGTCGGCACGCGGCGTTGCTCATTCCTCGTTTGGCGTGGAGCCACATACTCGCACTCGCGCCACAGACCAGCAGGCAACATCCATGAAGCTCTCGCGCATGCTCTCGACGCTCCGTGACGACGACTGCGTGTCGGACGAAATCGCGTCCCCCGCTAGCGCTTCTCTTTCACCACTGTCGCCGCATTTCGACGACGCGCGAGGCGCTGCGCTCGTGTCCTTCCAAGTTGAGGCGCGAGAGCATCTTGCTCCAGCGATGCACCTTGCGAAGAAAGCGCAGAGTGCCGCAATGCTCGGCGTGAAGAAGAAGTCGCGCCGCACCAGGCTGACAACGCTCTCGTCCTCAGCAGCAGCAGCGCCGCCAGTGGGCACATCCAAAGCCAAAGCGAGTGCCGCGACGCGGCTGAAGCGCAAGCGCAAGCTCAGCCCCAAGCAGATGGAGCGCTGGCTCGAGAAAGAAGCCGACGACTCGCAGATCTACAACCTCGCGCTGGACGTGAACGACCTCAAGCAGCAGCTGCAGCACTACACGCTCCGGAAGAACGTGTATGACACGCGCATGCTCGTCGCGCGGATCAACTTTGACGGCGCGACGCTGCGCACCGTCGACCACTTCTTCAAGATCTTCTACGACGGCTCGCGGAACATCAAGCCAGACGAGCAGAGCTTCTTGCTCGCGAGCACGGACGAGGCGCTGTCGCTCGGCACGGCGGCGTACGGCCGTCACCACCTCTTCGAGCAGTGGGAGCGCTACACGCGGATCTTCCACATGCACGCGTTCGTGAACGCGTCGACGGTCGTGATGTCGAGCGACCCGGAGTGCACGATCGTGCGCTGCGACGGCAAGTTCGACGGCAGGATCTCGCGCGAGACGATCGAGATCGTGTTCCCACACATCCTCGACGACGAGGAGCTCGTGCAGCGCGTGATCGGCCGCCGCATCCGCGTGCCCGTGCAGACGCTGCTGTACTTTGACGCGGCGGGCCGCATCGTGCGCTACGACGCGCACGTGGGCGTCTTCCAGGGCATGAACGAGCTGCTCGCGTCGAACCCGAAGGACGTGATCACCATGATGGCGAACGCGCAGATCAACGACGCCAGCATGATCCCGGGCGAGGCCGGCACGGCGCCGGACGAGGTGGCGCGCGACTGTCCGAGCCCGAAGTCGCCCTCCTCGCGGTTCTTCCCCGTTGAGGAGGAGGAGGAGGATCGGCTTTCGCTTGACTACATCCTGTCGTGAGTGCGTCACGTTATATAAGTTGATGAACGAGTGTCGTGCAGCCTGATGAGAATGCCGATCAGGTTCGCCGCAGAGAGAGAGAATCCATCAGTGCGAATGCTTGCAATATCCATGGCTGTTGCTTCTCGTCGGGGATGGCTTGTCATTCGCGTCCATTGAGTCCATTGAGTCCATTCAACTTCCGAGAAGAAACGTGTACCCATCGCATGGCAAAGAATGATGGCGCTACCGTCATTCAGACAGCCAAGAACTCGCAGTTGGGAGAACGAACGCGCGCGGCGATGTGCTGTTCGCAAAAGCCCTCGTGTCGTGCCGCTCATTTCCACATTCAGCCTCTGAAGCTCAAAGCACTACCAGCACGCCTTCGTCCAAGACCGCAACAAGGCAATAAGCCATGCACCAGCCAGTCGACCTCGCAACAGACGAAAACAGCCCGCTGGTTGACAGCGACTCGACCGCGTTCCACGTCGAATTCGACTACGACACCGGCTACGAGTACGCCGACTGCCTCGTGACGAGCATCGGCGCGATCGCCACGCTCGGGCTCTCGCTCTTCTGCTATCCGTGCACCACGAAGCTCGTGCGGCGAGAGGTGAACTCGCAGAAGTGCACGGTCACGGACAACCGTGTGGTGCTCGAGTCCGGGTGGCTCAACAAGTCAACGCGGTACATCCCGCTCGACCGCATCCAGGACGTGAACGTGCAGGAGAACATCGTGCAGCGTCACTTCCACGTGAAAGGCGTGGAGATCCAGACGGCCGGCGTCGGCATCGGCCGCATGCCCGAGGCGTACCTGCTGGCTCCGAAGGACGCCTCCGCGGTGCGCCGCGCGATCATGAGTCGTCGGGATCAGCTCATGTTCGGACGATACCGCAACGGCGGCAGCGCTGACGAAAAGCATAAGGAGCATGAGACCAAGAGCGCGCAGCTGAGCGGCTACGACAGCGCGGTCGTGCGCGAGCTGCGGGAGCTGAAGGACTCGGTGCTCCGGATCGAAGCGCGGATCGGGGAAAGCGCGAAGCAGCTAGCGAGCGCCAGCGCGAGTGACAGCGCGAATGACAGCATCAAGACGGTGGACCAGTGAGTACGTTGTTGCATCACATGACAGACCAAGCAGCACACTGCGCTTGCATAGTTTTCACATATTCATCAGCAACGACAATGCAAAGCACACCGAGTCCAAGTCACATATATTGCTCTGTCTAAATCGATATTCATTTAGACAGGCTCGTTACTTCCGGAAGTTGGCATTTTCCCACACACACTTCGCCAAAGAAATGGACGCGGCGGCGACGACGACCACGACGAGCACGCGCACGGCCGCGCCTGTGCACGTGCTGCTGCCGGCGTCGATCCTCGAGTGCTCGCCGTCGCTGCAGGACGGGATCTCTGCAGCCGTCGAGCGCGCGCACCGGTTCTTCGGCTGCGAGCTGATCCAGGAGGCCGGCGTGCTGCTGCGGCTGCCGCAGGTCGTGATGGCCACGGCGCAGACGATGCTGCACCGGTTCTTCTACCGCAAGTCACTGCGGGACTTCGACGCCTTCCGCGTGGCGTTCGCGTGCCTCTTCCTCGCGGCGAAGGTCGAGGAGCGCCACAAGCGCATCAAGGACGTGCTCTCGGTCTTCTACGCGCTCTACCAGCGGCGCAAGCATGGCCGGACGAGCGCCAGGCAGCAGCTACTGGATCTCGAGGGCTCGACGTACTGCCTCTGGCGCGACTGGCTCGTGCTCGTCGAGCGCCAGGTGCTCATCGACCTGGGTTTCAGCGTCTACAACGTCATGGAGCACCCACACAAGTACATACTGTACTACGTCAAGATCGTCGGCGGCAGCGAGGCGCTCGCGCAGAAAGCCTGGGGCTACATCAACGACAGTCTGCGTGTCGACCTATGCGTGCGCTACAAGTCGGAGGCGATCGCGTGCGCCGCGATCTTCCTCGCGAGCCGCGTGCTACAGGTCAAACTGCCGGACGACCCGCACTGGTACGCGCTCTTCGACGTCGACAGGCGAGAGCTCTGCGCCGTGAGCATCGAGATCATGGAGCTCTACAAGCGCGAGAAAGTGCGCTGGCTCGAGCCGCTCACCGAGGTGAACCCGTTTGCAGGCGACGAGCGCTGGAGCAAGTCGCCTGAGCGTGAAGAAGAAGACAAAGAAGAAGAAGAGCTGTCTGGAGATGCTCAGAGTGCAGAGTCAGCAGCAGAGGGAGGTGCCAAAGTGGATGTAGCCGCTAAGCAAGTCGCCGCTGAGCAAGTCGCTGCTTCGCCAGTCGGAGCAGAGAGTGTTGGAGCAGCTGCTGAGCCAGCTCGTAACGAAGAGCGTGTTGCCGCTTCTGCTGCTGCGAGAGCCCCAGGAGAGACTCGCAGAGAACGAGAGCGGGAGCGAGAGGAGACACGCAGCAGACGACGAGCGAGGTCGCCGAGCGCCTCGCGGAGTCGCAGTCGAGACCGGCGCCACCGCCGCCGTTCGCGCAGTGCAGATCGACAGCAGCGCCGTCACCGAAGCCGAAGCCGCTCTCCCGACAGGCGCAGAGGCGGTGCGAGCGCGAGCGCGAGCAGCAGCAGCAGACGGCGTCGGAGCAGCAGTCGGAGCGCGAGTCGCGGTCGCCGACACCGTTAACACGTCTCTCTGTCAATACAATCCGAGAGTGACCAACACTCCTGACCTCTCATTTTCGCTTCTTCTGCCATTTGCAGATCAACCTTATCGATCGGAGAACATGGCGTTCCTGCTGGACGAGGACGCGTACGAAGCCGAGCTCATCGACGAGTTCGACGCGCCAGAGACGCTGCTGCTGTCTCTGCACGAGGCACCAAAGCAGCAGCTGCCGCCGCCGTTCGTGTCTGCGCAGTCGGTGCGCTACCAGCTACCCGTGCAAGCGCACGCGCCAGTGATGCCAGCAGCTCCACGCGAGACGGCGATGCAGACTGCGAATGCGCTCTACCCATCGTTCTACGAGCTCAGTGACGTCGGCGCCAGCGCCACTGCTTCACAGAACAGCAGCCGGCAAGACTGGCTGGCTGCTTCAGCTGCCCCGATAGTCTCCGCACAGTTTCTCCCAGAGCCGTCGCCATCACCGCAACAGCAGCAGCCTGTCCATCAATATGCGGGATACCCGCGTGTCGAGTCCAGCAGCTCCGTCACGAAACAGGTTGTGGAGAGCAGCGAGAGCTGGCATCGCGTAGAAGCCACAGCTACCGTGACGCCTCCTGCGAGTCCAGACGGTGGCGAACCAGTGAAGCAGTCTCCAACGCCTGTCACCGTCGTCACGCCAGTTCCACACGCGCATCCACAGGTGGCGCGTTCGAAGTCCTCGACACCAGCTCATCCCGTTCCGCAGCAGCAGACAGAGGATCCTGTCCGAGCGGAGACGGAGGCGCTGCCACTGCCGATGCTTTCACAGCAAGAGTTTGACGCCAAGCAGCGCGAGATCGCGCGGGAGGTGCAAGCGTACGAGCAGCAGCTGGACTATCTCGCGCACGCGCTCGCGGGCGACACGCCGCACCAAAAGGAGGAGCGCAAGCGCCGAGAGCTCGAGCGCAAGGAGCGCGAGCACCAGCGCCTCGTCACCATGGAGGACCGCGTGCAGCACCAGATCGAGCGTGCGCATGAGCGCGAGCTGCGGCGCGCAAAGGTGCTGGAGAGACCGCACCGCGCGTCGCGGAGTCCGTCGCCCGAGATGCGCGACGAAGAAGAGGTCAGCAAGCAAGGCGAGGAGCGCGAGGATATGGTGCGTGAAGATTTTTGACAGCACATGCAGCAAGTACAGAAAACCTTTCACTGAGCGAGTGAGTGACGGCAATTCACATGGTAAATGGCGCTGCCTGAACTCGGAGTATCGACTTTGCCTTTGACAGCACACCGAATCATCGTGTCGGACTCCTGGCGACTCACGAGCGTCTCCTCTAGTTGAGAGACAGCGGCTTCGTCTCGCGCACGAGGTACGCGTACGCCTGCGCATCGCTCTCCAAGAGCGGCTTGAGCTTGTCGTGCACTTCTTGGTGGTACTTGTTGAGCCAGTCCGCTTCGTCCGTTGTGAGCAGGCTCGTGTCGATGAGCTTCTGCTGGATCGGCGCCATCGTGATCGTCTCGAACTCGCAAAAGTCCTTCTTCAGTGGACTCTTGATGTGCGTCGCCTGCACAGATGCATCAGCAGCAACGGTCTTCATGTTAGCGATTGAAAAATCGGCTTTCTGAGCATCGCGATGTATGCCACGCACCTTCTTCGCGACCATGAGACTCTCGATGCGAATGCCAAAGTTGCCGTTTTCGTAGTACCCAGGCTCGTTGCTGAGGATCATGCCGTCTTGAATGAGCAGCCCGTTCGGGTTCAGGCGGAATGACAGGAGCTGCAGCATGGCACACAAAATCCACAATTTCAGTCGCCTCGCCGTGCAAACACGCAACCATTCTCAAGCAAATTCATCGAAATGTGTGTGTGCTTCGTACCACTCCCTTCTCGTGGACGTTCAAGAACGCGCCAACGCCGTGGCCAGTGCCGTGGCGGTAGTCCAGACCCGCCTGCCACAGCGGCGCTCGCGTGATCGCGTCCAGCTTCACGCCTTCGATCTTGTCAGGGAAGACCGCGCGCGCCAACGCAATGTGGCCCTTGAGCACGTACGTGTAGCACGCTTTCTCGTACGCGGTCGGCTCGCCAAAGTGGAGCGTTCTCGTCACATCGGTCGTGCCGTCCAAGTACTGCGCGCCGGAGTCGTTCAAGTACATCGCAGAGGTCGAGAGCTTTGGGCACGCGTCACGCTTCGGCTTGTAGTGGATGATCGCGCCGTTTGGACCAATCGACGAGATCGTGTCGAAGCTCAGCGACACAAAGCCGTCCATTTGCTCGCGGAGCTGCTGCTGCTTGTCAGCGACCTGCACTTCGTCCCAGTCTCCCAGGCGGCCGTTGATCGCCTCGTTCTCGAGCCAGCTGAAGTACTTCGTCAGCGCCGCGCCGTCGCGAATGTGCGCTTGGCGCATACCTTCGATCTCGACCTCGTTCTTGATCGCCTTCTGCGACATCACGACCGACGTCTCCTCCTTGCGGTTCGCTGGTGGGATCGCGAGGAACACCGCGACGTTGCACTGCACCGGATCCACGAGGATTTTCTTGTCCTTGTTGCCAGCCGTGTACGCAGCAATCTCCTCGAGCACGTCCGTGTATGGCTTGCACACCACCTCGCTCGACGCAAAGTGCTTCGACACCTCCTCCTGGTTGACAGCATCCAGAAACAGCGTCGCCGAGTCCTGCGTCACGATCGCGTACGAGACCCTGCAGTCACAGCATTGGTTGTCACGGTCAGAACGATCGCACAGCAGCAATGTGATTTCCAACAGCGCGCACGTCAGAGCACTTACACGACAGGGTTGAACTCGACGTCGTTGCCGCGAATGTTGAAGAGCCACGCAATGTCGTCGAGCGCCGTGAGCACGATCGCGTCGGCTCCTTTCTCCTGCACCGCGGTGCGCACGTCGTCGAGCTTCGCAGCAACCGAGCGACCAGTGTACTTCTCCGACAGGAACTGCACGTGGGACTTGCCCACGAGTGGTCGCTCCTTCCACACCAGATCGATGAGGTTCTCGGTCTCCTGCAGCGCCGCGAGCTCCACTTTCGTCTCCTTGAGCGCGTTTGCGAGGTTGCTGGTCGATGCGCAGAGCAGGCACAAGAGGGTCAGTCGGAGTACATACGAACGGACGAGTCTACCAGCAAAGAAGCCTCACCGAGCTGCAGACACCGAGGTCAAGAACGGGTCGATGGCGAACACACCTTCACCGCCCAGGTTCTTCGCCGCCCATTGCTGTTTCGCATGCACGCAAGACGCGCACTTATACTCAGCCCTTGTTGCGCACACACTACGCGGAAGACGAAGTCGCGAGCATACCTCAATCGTCGGGACGCCAGGTTCCTCCGCCTTCATCAGCGTCCACTCCGCACTCAGCTCCTGCTCGGCTTGCAGAAAGTATCGCCCGTCGGTCCAGAGCAGCGCCTTCTCCGGAGTCACAAGCGCTACGAAAGCATTCAGCAGATCCATCAGTCGGCCATACGCATCCACACGCACACATCCAATCGCCACATCACACTCAAAGCGCATACCAGTGCCGTTCGAGCCCGTGAAGCCGCTGATGAACTGCCGGCGCTTGTTCGCGTCGCTCACGTACTCGCTCTGGTGCGCGTCCGCCGTGTCCACCAGGAACGCCTGCAGCGGCTTGCCCGTGAGCAGCTCCGCGCTGCTGCTGGCGCTCTCCTTGCTCAGGTTGTTGCGCAGCGACAGCAGCTTCACGTTCGTGCGGCCCAGCAGCGCGCGCAGCTCGCGCAGAGTCTCCGCCATCTCTCGTCGTCTGCTGTGTGACTTGTGTGGCAAATTCCGAAATGATGGCGATCCGACGCGCTTGCAGTTGGCGCTTGTGTGGAGATAGTGTGGCAAACACAGATCGAGCGGAAGAAAGCTCAGTTTAGCGTGGCTAGCATTACTTTTTAAACACTCATTTATCAAAATAGTGTGGTACACATCAATAAATATCGCCAGCATTCGCCGTCGTTGTCGTCGTCTTCTTCACTCGGACGAGAATGATGCGGCATCACTTCCGGCTGCCATCGCATCACCTCATCTCACCCGTCCACTCGCTTGCGCTCTTCCTCGCCGTGACGCCCCTATGCAGGCGCACACACTCATCCAGCGCCGCGTCTCGACCCGCCTAGGAGATGACGCAGTTCGTCGAGTCCTTCGGCATGAGGATCTGGCTCTTCTCCTGCGGGTACGGCGTCGTCGACGGGCGGCTCACCACGCGCCAGTTGGTCTTGAGCGCGATCTCGTCCGCCAGTAGCTTGGCGATCTTCAGGTGGCCGCTCACGGCGTAGTGCATCAGCGTCGCGTAGTCGCTCTCTTGGAGCCCGCCGTCGATCTGTCGGCATCACACACACACAGAAGCGTAAGCAAACATGTCCAGCAACAACAGCGACATCAGCCTGAGAAACACACCTTGATGAACGCGTAGTGCATGCGCGCGTCGTGCTTGCCAACTTTGGACATGGCGACCTTGACGATCTCCTGTAGCTGCAGCGCCACATGACTGCGGTTCACCTCCGACTCCTCGGCGCTCATGCAGCTCTCGTCGTAGGCGACGCAGAAGATGTGCGCGTCCGGGCGGTCTGCACAATGCCAACGCCAATGCATATCCAAAGCGACCAGGTCAGCCCATCGCTCCACTCTGCGGAAGAGCACCGCCAACAAGATAAGCTGAACGTACACTGGCGCACTTCGGCGAGGAAGAGCGCGTAGGCGCCGACGACCTCGGTCTCGAGCGACGCCGGCGGGAAGAGGTCGTTCGCGCCGAGGTTGACCACGACCACGTCGGGGGTCCAGCTGTCCATGTCCCAGGCGCCTTCGCGGGACGCGATCGTGTTCTTCCAGAGCGCCGGCATGTTAGGTCCCCAGTCCGCCTGGTTGCTGTGCACGCCCTTGCCGCTCCACGCGAGCACGTGCGCCTCGGCGTCGAACATGCGCGCCAGCACGCATGCGTAGCCGTTGTGCACGTTCTCCATGCGGCCCTTCATGCTGAAACGGCTCTTGGCGCTCGTGGCTTTGCCCTCGTTCCCGAACGCGCACGTGACGTTGTCGCCGACGAACTCGATCTTGCGCGCCGGCGCGCGCTTGCACGGCAGCACCTCGGCGCACGCTTCCACGATGAACCCGTAGAACGTGCACACCTGATGGCAAAACGAGCCACAACCACAACGACATTCGTGAGACCAACGCGATCTCGTGGGTACTCCTTCGCTGCTGTTGCGTGTATGCAGTACCTTGAACGTTGAGAGCGCGCCGCGCATCTGCGGCTCTGTGCGCTTGGTGATCGTCACTGTGTACTCGCGCGTGGGGTCCAGGTCCGTCGCGACTGCAGCCATGCGTTCACATCACAACCACGAGGCAACGATGAGGCTTGACTCTCGAGACGTACAAACAGTCCGACACGCATGGATGCATGCATACCTTCGCAGCACGTGGCGTTGAGCGAGGCTTTGAGGATGCAGCGGAACGCGCCGTCGACGAAGATGTTGAAGTAGTTGCCTGGCAATGCGATAGACAGCAAATCGCACGAAAGGAATGAGACACACACGCCGGAACGCGAAGACGAGTGCGTCCGTCCACTGCGATGAGGCAGGAGAGTGGGTCACTCGCGTGCTGACCACTTGTCTCGCGTGCGTCCAGCAGTAGCAGCCACAGTGCCAGCCTCCGATGGACAGACACTCCGCTTCCGCACACATCCCATAGACAAGAGAGAGAGAGAGACACACACACACACGACACAAGGAAGAACACACACCATCTCCTTTGAGGCGGATCGCGACCGTGTTGGTGCCGCGCACGACGATCTCGAACGCGACGCCCGGCCAGTCGAACTGCACCGTGTTGACCTTGGACTTGCGCTTCGCCGCTGGCCCGTGGTGCAGGAAGCGACCCGTGTAGCGGATCTGGTCGCGCGCGGACGCCGGCACGAGCGCGTAGCGGCCGTCCTTGTACTTGCTCAGGTCGAAGTTGTGCACGGCCGTGTTGCTGTCGTCCGCGAGGCTCGTCGCCGTCGAGTACATGGGCATGCGCGGCGCAGGCATCGCTGTCGGGTGCGCGGCAGATGCAGGTGTGGCCATGGACGCGGCGGCTGCGGCTGTGGGGTCTGTGGCGGCTGGGGTGGCAGGCTCGACGTCCCTGTCTACGTCGCCCGTGGTCGCTGATTCGGCGCTGTCGCTGTCCGCAGCGGCGGCAGCGGTGGCCGGGCCGTCGCCACTCATACTGCGTCTGCGCCTCCGCATCGCCACTCGCTCCACGCGCCTTTGCGCTGGTTCTGCAGCAGATGGGACGGCGGCTGGGCGCGTGTCGCACACTCGCCAGTAGTTTACGAAATCTGTGAATACCTTGCAGTCGGAATTAGCGCTATTTCGGACCCAGAAGGCTGCTAAAACCGCTCTTTTCGTGAGCCGTGGCTCCAAAGCGCCAGGAAGTGTCGCGACAACGTGTGGGTCATGCTCCGGCAACATTTAGCCAGCTTGGCGCGAGGCTGCAGCGTGGCGTAATCAGAACCGCTACCATGCCCACGAGCCGACGACCGCGATTGCAAATTCTCCGCGTTTCCCGCCCTCTCTCTCTCATCCTGATCCTGCCGGGAGAACGCGCTCAGGACATCCTGTTGAGCCTCCGAGCCTCCTCTCTCGCTCTCGCTCTGGATGCTCTGGATCGACTTCAGCAGCGCCGGAGCGCGCACAGATCCAAGCGCGCTCGTGACGCTCACTTCGAAAGCCCGGGCGAAGCTTCCCACGCCACCCAACCCACGCTTTCTTTTTAATTTTAAAACACTTCTCGCGCAGGCAGACGCACAAAATTTGGCGCCCCGGACCGCTGCGCTCGACGCTGCTGTGTGTGCCTCGCGACAACAAGGCAGTGGCAGCCTCCTCGCACCGGACCGCCGAGCCCGCCGCACTCCCACCCACCCACTCCCTCCCTCCCTCTATCACTCTTCACGCTCGCACTCATCAACTGCTCCAGCGCCGGCACTTGGGAGCAGCGCAGAGCGATCGCAGGAGCCCCGAGCCGCCGAGCCGCGCGTCCATTTGCCCAAGGCGCTTCGCGTGAGCCCCAAAGCAGCATGCAGACGAATTTCCGCGTCCTCAACGCGTGACCTGCGCTGAACCCAACGTGTCGACTCTGCTGATGGTTTCTGGACTTTTTTCGCCAGACGCGCTGCTGTTGGCAATGCGATCGCTCAGCTGGTCGAACGCCGCTTGTATTTGTTTGTCTCCGCCTCTCGTGTGAAAAGCGCTCGACGCTGCGAACCCACACGCTCGTTTGGGTGCTGCTGCGAACGTAGCGGATGGCTATATTAACACACGCACGCAGCTACGCCCCCTGGTTCGTCTGCCGTCGCTCGCGCAGCAGCAGCTGTTGCTGTTTCTCCTCCTGCTGCTGCTGATCCGCTGGCTGATCCGAGTGCCGACCCGCGAGCATGATGCTGCAGCCGTTCGAGAGCAGGCGCAAGTGCTTCTGCAAACCCAAAATGTATCGACAGCGTCAGGGCATAATCATCGCTGTGGTGGCAGACTCGCTGACGCTCGCACGCACCTTGGCTTCGGGCCAGCGTGACTTGGAGACCTCCAGCAGCCGCATGTTCTTGTACTCGCTCCAGGATTCCTGCCACCCATTCGTCCACCGCCAGGGTGTTAACCTCGCTTGCAGTCACTCCGAGGACGCAGACAAAGCCACGGTGCCATACCTTCTCAGCCTGGCGCTTGACGACCTGCCGCTCGTTGAGGCACTTCGGCGCGTGCTCCGAGATCTCGTGCACCACCTCGGACGCCAGATCCATCTCCTGCAGCCGCAGGTGGTCGAACAGCAGCATCTCGACGATGCAGTCTGCCACGATGGAGCTGACACAGCGAGAGATAAGTGTCAGTGCCAGCCTGGTGCCACGATCGGTGTCAGTGTACAACCTTCGATGTACCCACCATTTCGATCGCTGGTGATCTTGCTCGAGGAACGCCGACTCGCCAAAGATCGCCGGGGCGACTAG
The DNA here is from genome assembly GCA_023335995.1 of Globisporangium nagaii. Classification (NCBI taxonomy): domain Eukaryota; phylum Oomycota; class Peronosporomycetes; order Pythiales; family Pythiaceae; genus Globisporangium; species Globisporangium nagaii. The sequence goes on from JAADWH010000019.1 coordinate 13,518, forward strand.
CGTCGAGATGAGCGCGTGCTTGTCGTCCGCCTTGAGCTTCTCCGGAAACGTCGGCGGCGCTTTCATCATGCTGTGCAGCAGCTGCGACGAGTTCGCCACGCGATCACCACTCAGCAGCGCGTTGCGGCGGCCGCGCGCCTGCTTGCGGCTCTTGAGCTTGCGACTGTCGCTGCTCTCGAAGCCGAGCGGCCAGTCGGGCTTGGCGATGAACCTGTGGAAGGGCAGCGCGCGCTTCTCTGTCTCCTTGTCACGGGGCTGTCCTCTCGCACGATGCTGCCGTCCATGCTCACCGCCGTCACTGCCACTCGAGTAGCCGTCCTCGTGAGATGAGCTCAAAGGCGGCTTCGTGAAGTCCTGATACATCGAACACGAGCCTTTCCAGAGGATGCACAAGTGCGTCGGCACTTCGTTCTGCCTCAAGATCGCCTCGCCCTTGCGGAACCGCTTGCGCTCCGAGATGCCGATGATGTGGCCCAGCTCGCTCGTGCTGAAGTGCTTGAACGCCTTCAGCTGCTGCAGGAACTTGAAGATCTCGCTGTTCTTCTCGACGCAGAAGCTTCGGATGGACAAGTCGTAGGCGTCCGGCCAGAGGATGCCCACCTCCGTGCTCTCGTCCGCGATCAGCTGCGTGCTGAGCGACACGGTGTGGCCCGTGCAGCCGAACGTCGTGCCTTTGTCCAGGTGGTGCGTCGTCACGCTCGAGGCAAAGTCGCCGAACTTGCGCCGCACGCTGAGCTTGCCGTGTAGCACGACGTAGAAGCTCTGCGGGTGGTCCTCGCCGAGCACGAACCGCTTGCCGCAGCCCACGACCTCGTACTCCATGAGCTCAGCAACGCGACGCAGCACGTGCGCTGGGAAATCCTGGAAGACGAGCACTGTCTGCAGCAGCGCGACAATGTTGTCCACCATTTCCGGCGTTCTGTCCTTCGGAGGACACACGAGCGCAATCTTGTCCTCGGTCGGTTTCCCAAACAAGTGGTCGAACAGCCCGTCCTCCATGTCGCCCGTTTTACTGCTCGCGCTTGCGCTGGGTTGTCCATCTTGGGAAGACGATAGCAGCAGCGCAGCGGACGACTCGGCTTTCGCGAATGAGCCTGCGGCAGGGGGACTGAGCGCGTTCGCCCTCGCGAGCGCTGCCTTGGCCGCCGTCCCTGGCAGCGACTCGAGCTTCGCGTACTCGCTCTGCGCGAGCGTGAAGTTGCCCATGCGCCGGTAGATCAGCGCGCGGTTGCGCAGGTACTGCTCGTTGCTCGGGTCGCTCTGGAGTGCAAGCGAGACTTCCTGGAGCGCTTTCGCGTCTTTACCCATCTTGAGCAAGCTCACGCTGAGGTTGAAGTGCGCCTGGTGCAGCCCCGGGTCGAGCTGGAGCGCCACGAGGAACTCGCGCTCGGCTTTCGCGAACTGCCCGCCGATGTCGAAGAGCGCGCCGCGCAGCAAGTACGCGAGCTTGACGAGGTTGTTGCCCTGCATCTTGATCGCGCGGTTCGCCTGCAGCAGGGCTTCTTCGTACCGCTGCTCCTGGAAGAGCAGGAACGCCTTGGCGACCAGCAGGCTCTTGGCGCTCGACTTGGACACTGACTGCGGGTCGATCACGAGGCAGTGGTGCAACAGCGGGTCCTGCGGCATCGCGTCGTGCTTAGACGCGTGGAAGCGCTCGTACAAGTGGCTCTGGATCTTCTGCTGGATCTCCTGCGGCTTGGCGTAGATGCGCCTGCTGATCTCCTGCTGCGACGGCAGCCGCGGGATCTTCTTCGCGAGGCTCCGGCGCTCAGCAGCGAGTCCGAAGCCTCCGTGGCCTGGAGATGACAGCGAATGCCGTAGCGATGTCGCTGAAGATGCCGGCGCTGGCGACGCCAGACCCACGAGTCCGGTGGATGCTGACGCCGACAGTGTGAGCTCCACGCCGAGCACTGAGTGCTGGCTGTCGAGCGCCTCGGTGAGCGCCTGGCGCTGCAGAAGACACTGCTTGCGCTGGTTCAGACTCAGCTCGAGCATCATGCGGTGCTGGTCGTACGTGATCGAGTCCGGCTTGGACGTCGCCGGTCTTCGGATGAGGTTCACCGCCGTGGCGCGCTTCTTGATCGCCTGGATCGGCACCACGTCGTCGCCCAGCTCGCTCTGTGCGTGCGAGATGCCGTGACATCGCGACAACTCGCTCTGCGCGACCACGAGCGAGTGGAGGAGCTTGCTCAGCCGCTCGATGAACACAGAGATCAGCAGATCGTCCTCGAAGAACCCGCAGGCTCCTTGGTTCAGCAGTCGCTGGAGCAGCTTCTCCATATCCCCCGAGACAGCTGTGGTAGCAGCGTTGCTGCCTCTATCCTCGGCGATGCGAGGCACCATGACCGACACGGGCGTATGCACGAACTTCTTCTTGATCTCGCGCAGGAACGCGAGCGACGGGCTCGATGCGGCCGAGTTGTCGTTGCCAAAGCACGCTCGGAGCAGCACAAAGTCGACTTTGAACATGCTGAGCAGCGCCAGCGCGCGCTCGTTACCTGGCGCCACGAGGATCTCGAAAAAGTGCTCGAGTCCGTCGGCCAGATCCTCTCGCCGCTGCATGTCGGGGTCCACGAGGAGCACGCGGTAGTGGCGCCTCGTCAACGGGTCGATCACGATGCTCTGCTGCTCGACGCCTTGCTGGAAGCCTTTGGTGCGGCGGTCGACCTGCATCGCGCGGTTCTTCTTGACTTTCGTGAGGAACTTGCGACCCGCGGTCGTGAACTGCGTGTTGAAGATCGCCTCATTCGGCACCTGACGCTCGTCGGTCTCTCCTTCTTTCTCGATTGCCAGCGGAGCAGAGAGCAGCAGCTGGACATCGCGGCTGTTCCGGCGAACGGAGTCGATGCCTGGAAGAAGTGGCACAGCGTGGGCTGTTGATGGTCTCGTCGCAGCTGCCGGGACTGCTTGGGTCGAGTGGGATGGTCGACGCAGCACCGAGCTCCATCCGACAGCGCCGCCTGCAGACGCACCTCCGCCGGTGGCTTCAACCTGAGCGACGCCAGGCCCCAGATGCGACTCGACCATGCTCCCGCACTGGATCATGAATCGATCGCCGAGTGCGCTTGGGGTCGTGACAGACACGCGCTCGACTTCCGAGGGTGAACAAACGCATCTCTAAAATTGAGAGCAGACACCGACCACTATGAATAGAGATGAACACCGTCCGATTTCTATTCACTTTCGTGGAGAAGTGCGAGCATAATGCAGAACGATCTCGACTCCCGCTTCTCGCGTGACTGGCGCTCCGAGCCTCAGATGCTGGAGACGGACGCGTGTGCGACATCGGCGCCTGGACTCAGCAGCAGTCCCGTGCTGCGGAAGGCGCTCGGCGGGAACTTGGACGGACTGAGCGGCGGGAACACGAGGTTCGACGCGGCCGCTGGCTGGCTGCTGCTTCTCGGGCTCATGAGCACAGCGCTGCTGCTCACGGCTGTCGAGCTCGTTTCTGCGCATCAGTAGGTAGGAACACATTGTCAGATGCATCAGATAGCAGATAGCGATCCGAGCCGCAGTGCAAACTCGTACCCGCTAGCACAGCCTCAAAGCAGCTCTTGAGATCCGTCTCCGATAGTCCGAGCATCTTCCCAGCGGTGATGCTCTCGCGCAGCAGGTTCGCGACGACAGCCTTCGCTTTAGCGACGTTCGGCAGCGGCGCGACTCGGAATGCCGCGCTGTTGTCGCCTCGCATGCCCATATTCATCGTCGTGGAGGCTGCCGCGAGCGTCGCCTTCTTGGTCGCCTCGATCAATCGGATCGCGTCGCTCCGAGGACACGTGGTGCTGCTCAGCACGACGTCGGCGGCTTCTTCGCTCAGATCGATCACCTCTTGCGCTGGGATCGCGAACCCCACGTCCGCGTTCGATATTGCGAGCGCATTTGCACTGCCCGAGGCGACGAGTCCGACGCACTCGCCGAGCTCCTGCAGCGTCTCGACGAGCAGATCAACCTGCGCAGGGGAGCAGCCGTCGAAGATGACGATCGCGTGCTGCGAGAGGATCTGGCGCCACTGGCTCAGCGTATTGGAGATCGAGAGCACTTTGCTGCGGAACACGCAGGCGTCCACATCAATGACTTCGCCGGTGGACGCCTCGCGAAGGCGCACGGGGATCTTGCACACGCAGCGCACGCGTCCGCCAGCGTTCTCTTCATCGATGTCGTCCTCGTCGTCCTGGACGATGTCGTCCTCGTCCTCGATGAGAAACGGCGCGTTGTCGTCCGGGTACTCGCGGTCGACAGTTGGGATGAGCAAGCGAACGTCTGCCGCGCGAGCGAACGAGCCCATGAGCACCACTTCCGGCTGCAGCTTCTCGATAAGCCCGAGCGAGCCCAGGTAGCACATGTTGGACGTCGGGAAGTTGAAGCTTTCAATGTCAAACTCCACACCAACTGGGTAGATCTCTGGGTCCAGGTACAGCTCCGCAAAGCTCACGACCGTCTCGTTGCGCGCCTCCAAATCCATCACCATGTCCTGGATCTTCTGCAGATCCGCAGTCTCGAGCGCCGCCATGCTCGCCGTGCCATCGCGACGCACTTTGCCGCAGCGCGAGAGGATCTCGCGCGCTGGTCCTTGCAGGAGCACCACGTGCGCGCCACACTCCTGGTCGAAGTGCACGTACACCTCGCAGCCGCTGATCTGCGCGTGCAGCAGCGTCGAGTAGCGCATCTTGCGGTTCGCGGCGCTCACGTTGCGCGGTGAGTTCATGCCAAACTGCGCGCAGAAGCGCAGGATCGCGCTCTGGTCGCGAAGCGGGTCGATCACCACTGGCGCGGCGATGGGCGACGACGCCGGCAGCGACGGGACGCGCACCACGCTTGATCCTGGAGTTCCAGCAGCACTGGCGGACGAGTCGCTGCTGCCGTGGCCACTCGAAGCACCGTTTTGTCCGCCAGAGAAGGACGCGCTCTCGACCCGGTGACGACACGCTGCGAGCGCCTTCGTGAACACGGCCGCGTCCTCGCTCGACTGGCAGTAGTTCATCATCTGCAGCGCGATCTCGCGCTCGAGCTCCTCGGCGCTCGTCTCGTTCGCGACCACGAGATCCTCGAGCTCGATGACCACGGTCGGGTTCACACCGAACGACGCCGAGATGACTGTGCGCTTGATCACCTCCGAGTGCTCGACGACGAGCGCCGAGATGCGGTTGATTGCCGACGGCAGCGCGTCGTTGCGGCAGAACACGTCTTCGAACTGCTGCTTGAGGCTCTCGGTCAGCGGCACGTCGCCGCCGCGGTTGTCCTTTTTCTTGTGCAAGAGCGCACTCGAGATCGTACCCAGCACCGTGTCTTCGCCTGCAGCACATCGACAGTATCAGGAGCAAGCATCGGTAGAGAGACCATATCAGAAGGACCATTCCGCACACAGTTTATGTCCTCCGTCCCTCTCCTCTCTTGTTGGCTACATACCTGTCCGGATCACGATCGCTTTGCCCTGGCCGCGGGTGACGGTCGTGCCGTAGAACGCGACGTTGAGCGCCTCCATGTACGGCACGTTCGCCTCGGCATGATCGAAGACAGAGGTCGTCGTCGCCACGCGCGGGGCCGCCTGCTCGCGCCTGCCGAGCAGCACGCTCTGGTCGACCCACATGTCCTGGCACTCGATCAGCCGCACGTCTGCGGGCACGCACTGGCCCTCTTTCAGCGCGATCACGTCTCCAGGCAGCAGGTTCTCGGCGCGCGTGTGGATCCAGCTGCCGTCGCGCAGCACGGCCACGAGCTCATGGATGCCGCCGTGGCCCACGTCCGCGTCAATCGGCAGCAGGTTGAGCCGCGGGTGCTCGCTCTGCAGCTGCGAGACCATGCGAGACGACAGCCCCGAGTGGCGGTCCGTCGTGAGCCGTCGCTCGAGTTCGTCCGCGTCGACCATGTGCTCGTCGTACTGCATAGCGTGTCGCGAGCTGCTCGCGGGCAGCGCAGTCATCGCTGCCGGCGCGTGGTTCGCTCGAGGGGAAGAAGCCGTCACGGACAGTCCGCTCATGCTTCGCGCGGTAGCAGATACTGGAGACGCCATCGTGCTTGTGCGTGTGTGCTCCTTGCTTGCTTGCGTATGTGAGCTGCTGGCGTTGCTGGAAGAGTGTGCGGGCGAGGCGGGCTTCGAGGAGGCGAGGGGTTGGATCGGATGTGCCCTAGTGTCTTTCCAAAGAGTCGCGTGAAGCATTTCGGGAGCGCGGCAGTTGGGAAAGCGAAAAGAGTCAACCGTCACGCGGCCATTCGTCGAGTCCCACACTGCGTGGAGGCGGCGACACTCGAGGAGGGCTGCAACGCGCGACCAGACAGATGGCAACGGAGCCGCAGGAGCTCAAGACGCTGCACGTAGGCGAACCTCGCAGCTCAGCTGCTGCTGTGAGTTACCTGGACTGACGAATGTGATGCTGCTGCGGTGTCGATCAGGCGCGAGAGTACACGCCATGGGGAGCGCACGCAGCGCGGGAGCTGGATCAGCGCGATCAGCAGCCGCACCTCGAGTGCTACGGACTCTCAGGCGCTTCAGCTGGACTGCTCAACCACCACATGTAAGCTCTCTTCGCATCTCTCGGACGCTAGTAGCTGCTTCAGGATGACTAACCGAACTCTTGAGTGGTGCAGAGCGGTGCTGGTGGGCGGACGGGAGCTCCCGTTCGAGTCGTTCAGCAACACGTCGCGACTCGATCTCTTCGACTTGAGCACGCACAAGTGGCTCACGAGCTACGACATTGACGGCTCGTTCGCGAGTCGCGTCGGCCACTCGGTTGTCACGGTGCGGGATCGCGTCTTCGCGTTCGGAGGTGAGCGCGTCGCCTCGGAAGCTGTTGAGATCCCGGTCGGAGCCTCGTGTGACTGGAACAGCGCTTTCTTCAACGACGTGCACGAGCTCAGCTTCTCGAACAACGTCCTCTGCTGCAAAGAACTCAGCTTTGCAACAGCGCCTCAAGATACTGCGGGTGGCGACGGCGGTGCGGCGCCATCGACGATCCTCCCGAGCGAGCGCGCCTGGCACGCGAGCGCTCGAGTGCAGTTCAGCAGTAGTTCGACGACGAGTGCTCCTGGAGATGACTGGCGAAGCGAGGATGCGGTGCTGGTTCTCGGCGGGAAAGACGCGAACGGCAGGTTCCTCTCGGATGTTTGGCTCCTCGTGCTTGAGAAAGCAACTCTAGACCCACAGACTGGCACAGGAATCGATCCAGAAGCCACCGAGCACTCTCCCAAGTCGCCATCACTCGAGCCATACACGCCGCGCTGGATCCAGCTCTCGCCGACTGGGAGCAGCCCGCTGCCGCTCGCGTACCACAGCGCTGTCGCCTTGAACGACGACGGTTCGCAGATCGCCGTGCTTGGCGGCAAGCAGTCTTCCGGCGCTGGCGCCATGCTCGACGGGGTCTTCATCTTGGATCTGGCAACCAACACTTGGTCCACACTCTCGCTCTCGCCATCGCCAGCGGAGAATCCGAAAGCCTCGCTGACTGCGAGGTGCTGCTTCACGGCGCTGTCGATGGTACTGCCCATGGAGGAGCCGCCGAACGGGAAGATCGCGCAGTTCCTGGACGAGATCCCACTCGAAGCGATCGACGCGAAGCGTCAGCAGCTCGGCCACGACGTGATCTTCATCTACGGCGGCTTCTCGGAGCTCTCGCCGTCGCTGTCCACGACCTCCTGCGTGTTGCTGGATGTCGCAAACAGCTCGATTCGTGAGCTGGCGACGCCGAACGTGGGGCTCACGAGCTACACGGGGCACGCCTGCGTCTCCACCTGCGACAGACAGTCCATGTACCTCTTCGGCGGCATTGATCCGCGTACGAACCAGTTCACCGACGCGACGAGCGCTGTCCACTTCTGGCGACCGCAGCCGTTCATCGACGGACTCGGTGACGATGGCGACGCGAACGCGAACCCGATCAAGACCAGGCAGTACGACAACGGCGACGTGTACGTGGGCGAGATGGTTCTGGCATTGTCGTCGCAGCAGCAGCAGCAAGGCGCGATGCACCGCCACGGACAGGGCAAGTGCACGTACGCGAATGGAGACGAGTACGACGGCGCGTGGGACGACGACCAGCGGTGCGGACAGGGCACCATGACGTACGCCAATGGCGACGTGTACGCCGGCGAATGGCAGGGTGACCAGCGCCACGGGTACGGCATCCTTCAGCGCCACGTTGAGAGTCCGAGCAGGATCAAACAGCGAATCGAAGTGAAGCACGACGGTCAGTGGCGCGATGGCGACAAGTGCGGCAGCGGCACGACGACGTACTCGAACGGCTCGACGCTGGATGCCACCTGGGAGAGCGACGGCTCGGTGCGACACGGTCGCATCGCGCACTTGGACGATGGCAACGGGATGTGCAGCTACGAGGGACAGCTCAGCCACGACGGACTCCCTGAAGGCGAAGGCAGCAGCGAGCACGCAGCCACGAGAGAGACATACAGCGGACAGTGGCACCTGGGACGCCGCAGTGGCCACGGAGTCGCGACGCTGCTGGATGGCACAACATACACCGGCGACTGGCGTAACGGCAAGCGCAATGGCTTTGGCTCGTGCGAGTACGCGCGCACGCGGGACGTATACAGCGGCAAGTGGGTCGGCGGCGTGCGCTGCGGCCGCGGGGTCTGCACGTACGCGAACGGCAGCGCGTACGACGGCGAGTGGCGAGACGACAAGTGCCACGGTCACGGCCGTTTCACGTTCGCCGCTGGGAGTAGCGGTGGCGGTGGCGGTAGCACTCGGGACGGCAGCGCGTTCTACGAAGGTAGCTGGAAGGAGAACAAGTTCTGCGGCGACGGCGCGCTCGTGCTCAACGTGGACAGCAACTCTGCTGCTGCCGAGCCGGACGAGCAGTAGACAGAGCGAGGCGTTAAGACAGCAGCCGCCTCGCAGCACGCACCGAAAGCTCATACAAACAGATGCAGTGGTTCATATTTGTGCTCGGCTGGCTGAGTGCTCACCTGCATACAAGGAGCGCACAGAGAACGAGATGGCGACTCGCCTTAGTACAGCTCGCTGCCCTGTGGTCGCCGGCGGCCGCTGTCGGCGTTGAACTTGTCCACGAACGTCTTGAGTCCCGCGTTGAAGAGGCTGCAGCGGATCGGCATCTCGAGCTCGTAGAACGGGTTCTATGCACACACACATGCACACACAGACATTTGGTGCGAGTCTTGTGCACAGACACGACGGTGCGCATGCGGATTCGCACCTTGAGCACGTAGTCGACGTAGAGCTCGTAGACGGTGCGCAGCACGGCGTCCAGCTCTGGCGTGCCAAGCGCCGCCGTGAGGAAGAACTTGAGACCCGTCGGTGTCTGGAAGCACTGCAGGCGGAACGTGTCGGTCTCCAGCACCTCGATGCCGCCGCTGGACACTGGCGCCGCCTGCATGTCGATATCAACGAGAGCTGGTTAGAGCAAGAGAGAAAGAAGAAGAAGGATCGCGAGCAGCAGAGAGGACGATGGACGCACGCACCAGCGCGGCGATGGCGTGCATGCTGTGGAACGTAGAGCCGAGGCGCAAGTGGTCGTTCGAGCTGAGCTTCGGCGCCGCACTGCTCAGGTCCTGCTGGTAGATCAGCCCGCCCGACTTGTTGATGATGTACAGCGAGTGCAGCATGGTGGTGGGCGGAGTGGCGAAATGAGAGTCGAAGGCGACGAGTTTGAGTTTTGGCGATGTTGGATGTGATACTAAAGTGTCAAGAGCAGTTTTGCCACTCATCGGCACCGAAGTACCAAAAGTACCAAAGTGCCAAAAGTGGCAGCAAATATCAGGTCCGTGAGCAAAAGTACCAAAGCTTGATACCAAACAAGTGAATCAGAGCGACTGTTCGACTGTTCATGGCGCGACGCATGGGCACGACGCTCGCTTCCTCCGCAGCGCGAGCGTGCGGCAGCCACTCTTGGATCCGCACAGCAGGCTGCAGATGCCGTCGTCGCGCGGCGCCAAGCAGACGCTGCTGAAAGGAGGCTCGTCGTCCTACGCTAGCGGCGGTGGCGCGGCCGAGGCGGGGGCGGCAACAGCCTCGGACGCCGACGCCATGGACACGCCGCCGCCGCCGCCGCCGTCTCGCAAAGCGCCAGCGAAAGCGAGCGCGAAAGCGGACGTGGGCAGCGCGCACTTTGTCAAGCCCGCGGATGCGCTCTACCAGAGCGGCGTGACGCAGAAGGAGCAGGACGCGATGCGCAAGATCCTGGCGCAGCGCTCGTCCGACCTGCTGCCGTCGCGCAAGGGCGTCGTGAACCTCTTGGAGGCGTCGCACTTCGGGCTGCTGGTCAACTACGCGTGCATCGGCTTCCTCAACGGGCTCTTCCCGTCACTCATCTACCCGTTCTTCAAGCTCTACCTCAACATGGAGAGCTATCAGGTGAGCGCCGCGGCCATGGTCATCCAGCTCCCGTGGTCCTACAAGACGTTCTTCGGCTTCCTCTCGGACCACTACCCGATCTGCGGCTATCGGCGCAAGTCGTACATCCTCATCGGCTGGGCGATCTGCTTCGCCGCGCTCATGGTACTCGCGTACAGCCCGCACGAGGAGCCGTACTACAAGGCAGGCGAGATCCACCGCACGCGCGACGCCGCGGCGCGCATCATCGCCAACCCGCACGCGCCGCAGGCTGGCGCGCGGTACCTCGTGGAGATCATGCTCGTGTGCATCGGCTACGTGATCTCGGACGTCGCGTGCGACGGCATCATGGTCGAGCTCGCGCAGCACGAGCACATCGAGGTGCGCGGCACGGCGCAATCGACAATCTACATCGTGCGCTACAGCGCCAACCTCGCGGCGGCCGTGGTCGCGGCGCTCTGCTTCAACAGCGCCGAGTACGGCGGCTCGTTCGCCTGGACCGTGCCGTACCATGTCGTGTTCTTCGCGTGCGGCGTGGTCACGACGCTCGGCGCCATCAGCACCGTCTTCCTGCTCGACGAAGAGCCGTTCCCGCCCGACATGCTCCGCCACCCGTTCCGCGAGATGTGGCGCATCTTCAAGCAGCGCGCGATCTGGCAGCTCATGGCGTTCCACTTCCTCAACTCGTTCATGAGTAGCTTCGGCTTCTCGGGCATGGCGTCCATCCAGGAGTACTGGGCGGGCGTCGTGCCGCTCAACAGCTCCATCGCGATCTGCGTCTCCACCTTCCTCTTCGTCGGCGCCACGTGGATCGTGCGCACGTACTACCTCAACGCGAGCTGGCGCAGCCTCATGCTCGTCTGCAGCCTCTTCACGAGCTTCGTGAACTTCGGCGTCAACATGGCCGTGACCTTCGACGTCGAGCGCAACCAGTGGTTCTACCTGGGCGGCCCGCAGCTCGCAGTCATCCCTGACGGCATGCGCCACGTCGTCTCGGGCTTCGTGACCGTCGAGATCGCTGAGCACGGCTTCGAAGGCGCCACGTACAGCCTGCTCACGACCGTGCACAACCTCGCCTCGCCCTTCGCCTCGAGCGTGTTCAACTACGTCGACGGCTTCTTTGACGTCACCGACGACGATATCGCGGCCGACTCGATCCACGTGCGCCACCAGGTCGCGTACTGCCTGACGATCGCGCTTTGCGTGCAGCTCCTCGGGCTCTCGACGCTGCTGCTGCTGCCGAACCAGAAGCTCGCGGCGCAGGAGCTCAAGTACCACGGCCGCTCGAGCACGTGCGCGGGCGTTGCGGCGCTGCTGCTGCTCGTGCTGGCGCTCGCGTGGGCCACGACGCTCAACCTGCTCTCGATCCAGAGCTCCACGGCGTGTCTGCGCATCGCGGGCGGCCGCGGCTGCTGATGGCGTTGCGGCAGGTCGTGTTCATTCGTAGGGAGGGCGCGTGCGGGAGCTCGTCGTGCGCGGCAGCAGCTCGTGGTCCAGAGGGGAGGTGGCGCAGTCTCACAGACACCAAGCGTATGCATAGAGCGCCGCTCCCCTGCGGTCCAGTCATCCGCCGTCGCCGCCTTGGAGCAATTCCTTCCCGCGCCAATGCTGTCGCCAATCACGCGTTGAAGCGGATCGGTGACTCGCCAGACCTCACGACGCACGCGGCCATAAAACGAGCAGTGTCCGACTCCATAGTCCCTGCGATCTCCGATATCGTGTCTATTTCCGTAATGTGAGAAGAGTCTGATTTCGACTGTCGCACGCAGAGGGAGGACCTGCAGGAACGGATACTCTGGGAGAAAGCGTGTTTGTGAAGCCGTGGTGGGTTGAGCGTCGGCGAAAAGGGTTGGGAGGGGAGGGCTCTCAAAGCGGAAAACAAGTGAAAGAGCGAGAGGGAGGGCGGCCACGTGGACTCGCTCTGAGGCGAGCAGCCTCTCGTGAGAGAGAGATGAGGAGGATGTCGCGGTGTAAATATAGCAAGCGCCTCTGGCGCATCGAGCGCGTCTTAGGACAACCGAGTCAGGCGTGCGGTGTTTGATTTTGCCTTCCTGCTTTTGACTTCACCACCACGTCGCACGAGCTCGATCCCACTCGCTCGAGCTCTGAAACCCCCCCTTTTTCGCATGCGACTGCACTTTTGACTGATCGTGGCAGCTGCTACCCGCACATCGCGCTTCGCACTTAATCGAAGCGCTCGCGTCACAGACTGCGACTTGCGCAGCGTACATTCGCCGGCGACAAAATTGAAGCGCGTTTCCGTGAGTGGCGCTATCTGGAGCGAGGGAGCTGGCACCTGCGAGAGTTGATACCGCTCTCGTCAACGTTTTTTGCTGGTTGTTTTCTTTTCCGAGCCAGCGCGGATGCGATGCAAGAGAACCACTCGTTTGAAACTCCTGGCTGCTGACGTGGGTTTCGGCCAATCCGCGGCCGCCGAGGCAGAACCACGCGCCTCGATTGGTGGATTATGCGCACTTCGACGTCAAAACTTCTCCAGCCACACAGAGGGGGCGAGGCGGGCGAGCGAGCGAAAATGGGGGCGAGCTGCTGGCGCCTGCCGCCCGGAGCGCTCATTTAGGATTCTTCTCCGATCAGCTCAAGCTCCACCGCAGAACCCTCTTAGACCACACAAGATGAGCGCCGTCCAAGCCTACAAGCCAATGGCCACCTCGGAGAAGGCGACCACGTCGCCAGCCGTGTCGTTCTTCCTCGACCTGGCGGCCGGTGGCGTCGCCGGCGGTATCTCCAAGACCGTCGTGGCCCCGATCGAGCGCGTGAAGCTGCTCCTGCAGGTGCAGGCTGCGTCGACGCAGATCAAGCCAGAGGACCAGTACAAGGGCATCGTTGACTGCTTCGTGCGCGTGACCAAGGACCAGGGCTTCGGCTCGTTCTGGCGCGGTAACCTGGCGAACGTCATCCGTTACTTCCCGACGCAGGCGCTCAACTTCGCGTTCAAGGACAAGTACAAGAAGCTCTTCCTTGACGGCGTGAAGAAGGACCAGTTCTGGCGATTCTTCCTCGGCAACCTCGCCTCGGGTGGTGCCGCCGGCGCCACCTCGCTGCTCTTCGTGTACCCGCTCGACTTTGCGCGTACGCGTCTGGCCGCCGATGTCGGCAAGGGCAAGTCGCGCATGTACACTGGTCTGGTGAACTGCATCTCCACGATCTACAAGGCGGACGGTGCCAAGGGCCTGTACCAGGGCTTCGGCGTGTCGGTCGGTGGTATCATCGTGTACCGCGCCGCGTTCTTCGGCGGTTACGACACGCTCCGTGACGTGGCCCTCAAGGACCCGCGCAACGCGCCAGTGTGGCAGAAGTGGGCGGTCGCCCAGGTGGTGACCACGCTCGCGGGTATCATCTCGTACCCGTTCGACACGGTCCGTCGTCGCATGATGATGCAGGCTGGTCGCAAGGACATCTTGTACACGTCGACGCTCGACTGCGCGAAGAAGATCCTCGCGAACGAGGGCTCGGGTGCGTTCTTCAAGGGTGCGGGCTCGAACGTGATCCGTGGTACGGGCGGTGCCATTGTGCTCGTCCTGTACGACGAGTTCAAGAAGCTCATTGACCCAAACGCCAAGCCATCGTCGGAATAAGTGCCTCGCCGCTTCCCACCAGGTTGCCACGACACTCCCCACCATCCAGCAGCAGTAGCAGCGCCGCGAGCGAGCGTTCTGCAGAGGGCGGCGGGTGTCGCAGGGAGAGCGCGCGTGCTGGAGAGTAGATGATCTCTGCTATTCGGCGCGCGATCTGTGTCTGCGGCGTCTGTCGTCTCTGGAGCTTGAGCTTTTGTTTCTTTCTTCATAGATAGGTTGATAGCCGCCCGTCTCGTCCTCGTTCTCCGTCTGCCAGCGCAATTGAAGTGCTGGTGTGGCTGGGGAATGGAGGCAGATGGCTAATATCAATACAACCACCTTAACTCAACGCCAATGTCCAGTGATCGCCACCGTCGTCATCTTCGTTCAAGCCGTCGTCCATCATAAGCGATGTCCTCATCCAAAAGCGCATTCATGGATCAGTGTATCAAGCGTCCAAGGTCTCCGCTCGTCCGTCCGTTATGAGTGTTTCTGGCCACGAGGCCATGAGACCATGAGACCAGGAGACCATGAGACTCTCACGGAGCGAAACGCATGGCGAGCCGTTTCCCCTTTCCACGGCGGGTGGGGAGCTATTTAAAGCGCCGGCAGCCATTCTGACGGGCGAGCAATCGCCATGGACGCGCGCGGCAACGGAAGAACGGCGCGCGCAGCGAAGGTGACGACGCGGCCAGGCAGCTGAGCGACCGGATCGGGCGTGGCGCTTGCGCGTGTGCGGACGTGCGCGATCATGATGCAGATGCGGGAGGACGACGACAGCGCGCCGGTGTTCTCGGACGCGATCACGACGGAACCAACATCATCAGCAGCGACAGTGACAGTGGACGCAACGTGCGGCCAGGAAGCGTCGACAGCTCACAAGACGAAGGCAAGCAGCACGAAGAGCAGCAGCAGCCACGCAAAGTACCAGGTCGCAGCGAACAGGGACGCGCAGTCGGCACCGGCCAACGCTGCTGCTCACGCTGCTGCTGGGGATGGCTCGGAGAGCGACTCGGACGAGTTCCACGACTCGGAGTCGGACGCGAACGCGCACTACCCGGTCGTGAAGAAGTCGGTGTTCAAGGAGCCCAAGCGCAGCGGGCTGCTCGGCCGCCTCAAGGACGCGTCGTCACTGCGCTCGTCCGCGCGCAACAAGTACCTGCCGTCGAGCGTCTGCGTGCCGGCGGCGGACGGCGAGAGCGCCGCGTCCGTGGTGGCGCCGCACGCGCGCCGACGGAGGTGCGACGACGCGCCGCAGATCGTCATCTCCACGCTCATTGCTGGCGACGACGACGACGACAGAGGCGAGTTCCACGAAGCGCAGGCGATCGCAGCAGCGACAGTGTCAGCAGACGCGTATGAAGACGACGGCAGCGGGATCACAGTCGCGATTGAGAACACTGCGAGCGACGAAGCGGCAGCTCAAGCGGCAGCGGAGGCGATGCAGCAGCGAGAGACGCAAGTGTTTGTGGACGAAGACGATAGCGCCGGGCCGCAGGTCGTTATCCACTCGGGGGAGAGCGACTCGGACTCGGCAGGGTGCTTCGCGACGCTCAACCCGGTCATCAACACCAGCAGCAGCAACAACGGCAGCATGAGCAAGCAGCAGCGGTATCGCTCGTCCACGATCTCCCTCGCGCCAGCCACGACCAGCGCATCAGCAGCCGCGCACGGAGCGGGTTCGACGGCGTCCACCGCATCACCGTGTCTCCAGGAGATCCCAGCATCTGTCTCCGAGTCACACTCAGCGGATGCAGATACGAGCGACCAGCACCCCCAGAGCAAGCTGCTGCTCGTTGTGAACGCGCTGGGAGCGTCGGGGCTCGCGAAGGTGGAAAAGTTCGGCACGCAGTCGACGTTCTTGGAGATGCGCGTGTGCGATGCCACTGCGTCACTGGTGGCGATGGACGTAGCATCCTCGTCGTTGGGCTCCGTGATGAAGACCGCGCTGCACAAGAAGAGCGGCAGCGACGCGCAGTGGAACCAGCAGTTCTCGGCGCCGCTGCGCTCGTCGCACTCGCAGTGTCTCCACATCGCAGTCAAGACCCACAGCAGAGTGGTGATCGGCGAGGCGACGGTGTCGCTCGCGACGATCGGCAGCGACGTGTTCTACGACCAGCACTACGCGATCTTCCGTCCCGCGACCTCAGTGATCTCTGCCTCAGCGGGGAATGGCGGCGGCGGCGTGGACTGCGCTCACAGCGCTGACGCCGCGTCCGGACACGTGCACCTGCAGCTCAAGATCGTCGACGCAGCCTCTGCCATCGCTGTGCCGTCACTGAAGTTGGTACCGTCAATCAGCGGCGATGGGGGCAGCTGCGATCACTCAGGGTCCACGTCACGATCACCACGCAGAGATATCCCGTCAGCGCTCCGGAACGGCGCGCTGCTGTTCAAAGTGCCGTACCACAGTCGCAGCATTGGCGCAGCGGGGATCCGGAGACAGTGGGTGATGGTTGCATCGTCCACGAATGGCTCCACGAACGGCTCGTTCGAGATCACGTGGTGCGATCCGACCGCAAGCGCGAGCGACCGCAAGAGCGTGCGCAGTTTGGAGCTCCATCTTGTGACCGAGGTGCGCGACGGGCACCGCACAAAGGCGTTCGAGCGGCAGCTGCAGACCGCGAGCAGCTCGTCGGTCGTGCACGAGCGCGACAAGTGCTTCTCGCTCGTGACGAGAGCGCGCACGCTCGACCTCGTCGCGTCCTGCAAGGAAGAGGCGCGCGTGTGGGTGAGCGCTCTGCGCGAGCTGCTCTTCTCCAGCCGGTCGGATGCCGACGAGAGCAGCGGCTCGGCTCGCGTCATGGAGGACTACAAGACCTCGGCTCTGTCGCCTCGTGGCGGCAGCAGTGGTGGTAACAGTTCCCAGGTATACCGCCCGACTCCGACCAGCACCATCAGCACCACCACAACCAAAGCCAAGCTGGTTGGATGGCGCACCACAGTCTTCGATCTCGCACGCAAGAGCCGCATCCAGGAGATCGCGGCGTGTCTGCACGACGGCTGCCCGATCGATCTGCTGGAACCGGGCGACGGTGACACGATCCTCATGATCGCGTGCCGCCTCGGCCACGTGCCGCTCGTGGAGCTCTGCCTCTCGTGGCGCGCCAAGAACGATCCGCACCCAGAGTTTGGCGAGACGGCGCTGCAGGCGGCGGTGAACTCGTCGCACTCGGAGTGTCTCGCGCTGCTGCTCTCGACGGCGGCGAAGAGCGACATGGACTCGGAGATCGTGAACCACATTGACTCGAACAACGACGCGCCGCTCCATGTCGCCGCTCGCCACGGAGATCTCGCGTGTCTGCAACTGCTGCTGCACCACGGCGCAGACATCTGCGTCGTCGAAGAGTTTGGTCGCACGCCGCTGCATTGCGCCGTGGCGCAGGGCCACTTGGACTGCGTGGCGTACCTGCTCGATGTCGGAGGTGACTCGGTGCTCAACGCTGGAGATCACGACGGCGACACGGCGCTTCACTACGCTGCGCTCGCGGGCAACGAGGCGATCGTCAAGCTGCTGCTCGAGAGTGCGGCCAATGTCTTCTCTGCCAACGCGCAGAGCGAGACGCCGTACGACATCGCGCTGCGCGAGAAGCAGCAGCAGTGCGCGTTCCTCATCTCGCAGTATTACTTGACGAACACGAAGGAGCCGAAGGAGATCGCCGCGAGTCCCGCCAGTCGCAACGAAGCTGCGTCGACGCTGCTGATGCGCCAGAGGAAGAAGCAGCTCAAAGATGACGCAGAGGACGACGACGAGATCGCCAATGACGACGAGGAGTATGAAGGCGAGTACGCGTCGGACTCGGATGCCAGCACCGCATACGCTGCCTCGCACAGTCCGCAGTGCAGTGGCAATGAGAGATCTCAGCAGCTCATGGCGCCAGCAAAGTTCATAGCTGAACACCATTATGAGGACGAAGACGATGACTGTGGTGGGAACTACGAGCACTATCATCCTCACCAGCAGTACGCGCCAGTTGCGACGAGCCGCCTGCCGCTGTCTCCAAGTGATCAGGTGCGCGAGGCGTTGCTGAGGAACCAGAGTCTGTGGTGGGACGCGCTGCCAAGTCCAGACATACGGTATCACAGCAGCCAGCCCCGCCATCAAATGAGTCGCCATCGATCCAGTGCTACAGAGCCGCACGGAGCGTTTGCATACCACTCGGCACGAGACGCCACGCCGCAGTACTCGCCATTCGGATCCGCAAGCAGCTCCAGAGGCGCGTTCTCCGAGCGCATCGATCGGGATCACCATCGACTGGGAGATCATCCGAGTCGTTCGCTGCAATTCCAGTACGCGATCCAACGAGGCGCGGTGCACGAGCTGCATCCGTATGACGACACGCCATCGCAGCATGGGCATGTCGGACACGACTACCAACAGTCCCAGCACAGACATCCTCAGCACCAGACATACGATGGAGGTCGGAGTCGCAGCCGTAGCGACGACATGCGCTACGGCGCCTCGTATCGACAACAGCAGCAGCTCCAGCAGCAACACGACGACGACTGGAGGCGGTGGGATGCTGGAACTGAGAGCTCTGCACACCACTATATGCAAGGCGGGCGGCGCTCCAACAGCATGGACTTGACAATGGCGCAGCCTCGACCTGTGCGCTCAGGATGGGAGAGTCCGAGGTGCGAGGTGACTGCTGCGAGCGCTCTCGGGCTGATCCAGAATCAGCACCAGCACCAGCACCAGCAGCACTCGCACTCAGATACACAGAGCTCAGCATCATCGGGAGGAGAATATCCGCTCTGGGATACGTTCTACACACAGGACGGCTATCCATACTATGTGCATCGAGTCACTGGCGTCTCGCAGTGGGAAGCACCAGCAGCTCCGCCTCCGCCACCACCATCTGCACCAGCGCCAGCGTTCGTGCAAGCAGGCAGACCTGCGCTTGATCTTCGACTCGAAGCAACCACCGCTGCTGCGCTCCCTCCGGACTCGATCATTCGCATGCGACTAGCAGAGGCTCGGAGCCAGAAGAGCAGTGGGAACTTGCATGCAATGGTGTCAGCAGTAGCAGCTACACGAGCGCCAATCGCTCAGCCGGACGCATCAGCGAGGCGAGCAGATCCAGCAAGCCCTCCCCAAACAGCGAACGATAGCACACGCGTATCCGAAGTCCAGCCACTGAGACTCGAATCAGGCGAAGTCGCAGCATCAGCGCCAGACGCAATACAAGCACACCCTGTGGTGGAGGCAGGACTCTTCGTTCCAGCATCGCCATCCAAGTTCCAGGAGCGGATGGGACTGAAGCTCTCGGTGGACATTTCGTCGCCAACACGGCAGGACGGTGAGTGTCTTGCACCTGTCTGTATTGTGCGTGGCTAGCCAGTCGGTTGCTCATGTGTCTATCCGCCGTGTGGATCGCAGAGACCCGCCCGGTGTTTGTGCCATCTCCGAGAGCCAAGAGCTCCAAGAAGAGCGCCAAGGATCCGCTCGAGTCTCCGATCCGTGACTTCGAAGGCAGCTTCCAAAAGGTACAGCCCGCTTAGCACCGGAGGATGTCGTACTTGATCAGGCGTCTCAGTGCTCATGTTCGCCTGACCCTGGTGCTATATAGTCCCGACCGTCTTCGCCTCGCGGCAAGTCCAAGAACATCCAGCTGATCGAGCTCAAGCGCGCAAACAACCTGGCGATCGCGCTCGCGAGCTTCAAGATCCACGACCAGTACGAGCAGATCGTGGGCGGCATCGTGGCGATGAACGAGAAGACGATCAACGCCGAGCTGCTCGCGTGTCTGCAGCGGTTCTTCCCCACGGAGGACGAGCGGCAGCTGCTGCAGGCGTTCGACGGACCGGTTTCGAAACTGGGCAAAGCCGAGCAGTTCTTATGCAAGATGCTCCAAGTGCCGCAGATGCAGAGCCGCATCGACATGTTCCTCTACAAGCTCGAGTTCCCGCGGACGCACCGTAGTCTGCTCAGCAAAGTCCAGATCGTGAAGCGCGCGTGTCGTGACTTGGTCGAGAACTTCTCGTTCCTGCAAGTCTTGCACGAGGTGAGTGACTCATTTCGGTTCTTGTTGATCAGCTCTTGCGAGGGGGATGTTCATGCAATCAGACTCACCACGGCGCTACTGGATGCACACGTCGCAGTTCTACGACAGGCAAGGCAAGACAAGCTTCCAGGTGCTCCAGAACCAGCTTCCGATCTTCAAGAGCGACTTTCTGCCGCAGGTGGACGAGAAGCTCCACTCTTTTCGAGACGATCTGCAGAAAGCCGCGAGCGTCGAGCTCCTGGATCTGCAGATCCAATTCAACCGTCTCGTCGCGGGCATTCGGCCGATCCACGCGTTTGTGGAGAAGCACCAGGCGTCAGGCGAAGCTCCGGAAGAGCGCGACCTCGCTGCGCTTGGGGTGCTGCAGCTCTTCGTGGCCGAGACGCGTGGGGTGATCGCCGAGATCGAGAGCGAGTACGAGAGCATGGGGACATGGGAAGACAAGCTCCTGGCAGTGTTTGGCGAGAGCAGGGCAAGCTGCCAGCTCTCGACCATTTTGCAGTGCGTCGTCGAGATCCTCTGAGGTGAGATGGTCGATCTACGCAGCTCTCTGTATCAAGCAGCGCGGATCGTCAATGGTGCCCTGTTAACTTAATTTATAATGAATACCCTGATCTCGATAGACATAGCTAGCTGCGTTGTGGCTGGCTGGCTGGTTGGCTAGTAGTAGTTGTCGCCGACAGCCCCGATCGAGTACGCTGACATGGACCGGAGCTCCGTGACCGAGTCGCGGTTCTGGCCGTCGTCCGGGTACTCGCGGATGTTGGCGGCGTAGCGCTCGTTCTTCTTGGCGTCCTCTTCCCACTGCACGTGATCGTACGTGGGCTCGCGCATCTGGATGCGGCGCAGGATCGCCTGGTTCTCCGACGTGATCTTCTGGAGCTCGCGCTTGCGCAGACCTTTGTTGAGGCTGTGGCTGTACGTGATCGACTGGTTCTTGTTGTCGAGCGTCTCGTTCTGCATGATGTGCGACATCTTCTCGAGCAGGATGCGGTTCTCGCGCTCGATCTCGGCGTACCGCTCCTCCTTCATCTGCTCCTTCTTGAGGTTCTTCTTGAGGTGCGTCGGCCGGTGCGGCTCGCTGTTGTCGATCGAGCTCTTGATGTTGTGCAGCTTGGAGCGATGGATCTCCTGGCACTTCTGGTAGTACTTGGAGTCCGTGTGCTTGTTGAGCGTCGGGATGGCTTTGCGTCCGCGGTCCATCGCTCTCGCTGTTTTGCGGGTTCGTGCTGGGATGTGAGGCTAGAGTGTGAGTGAGGCTAGAGTGTGGCTCTTCGCAGCGATTGGGAAGAAGCCAGAGTGAGCTTTGCTGGAGACACACCGCCGCTCAAGCCAATGCACGCACCAAAGCACTGGCTGTGTGCGAGACTGGCTGGCTCGCATAAGCTCTGTCTGTCTGTATTCTTAGCGACGAGCGAGCGAGAGAGAAATGATTTGGATAAGAGCGTGAAGCCATGTTGTCCTGGTAAATGTAGCCATTTCGTCTCTGTTTGTGTGTCCCACGTTAATTTCGGACACTCGCCTGATCCAAATAGTCCAGAAAAGATGCCACTGCTCGACAGACGTTTACTAGCTGAACGATGGAATCATTTTTGGCACAACGAAGCGACGCGACTCTTTGGTATTCGATGCATGGACAGAAAGATCCACGTCACACCACACGCAGCAGATCCATCAAAGCTGTCCAACAGCAGGCAAGCAGCATGGCGGCGAAGCAGAAAGCCGAGGAGCTCACGTCGATCGAGCACGGCTGCTTCGACACGGCGGCGCTGCAGCAGGAGCTCGCGCAGGCGCTGGAGGACGATCGCGTCTACAAGCTCACAGACAGCATGAAGAAGCGCGCGATCCACACGGCCGCCAACTACGACGAGTTCAAAGTCAGAAGCCTTTCGTGAGACGCATGCACAACGATGAACATCACGGCTCTGTGCATGCTCACATGTGTGTATTGCTCTGCTGTGTCGTACATCCATCCACACAACTGCAGAACCTGGTGGCGTGCGCGGATCTCAAGCCGATCTCGCAGCGGGAGCTCCAGGACTTCTCTCGAAACGCGCGCCAGACCAACCTGACCTACAAGCAGAAGCCGCGCAGAGATTTTGGCAAGAACCTGCATTTCAAGGCGCCGCCAGCAGACCTGAGCGCTGCTCCTACGAGCGCGGTGGCGTTCTGTCGCAACTGGAGACGGTACCTCAAGACCGACGAGGAGAAGCGTCGGTGAGCGAAGCCATCTTGTCTCTGGCAGAGTTCAACTTCCGTCACATGATTGTCTGACGAAGATTGCTGTTGTGCTGGTGTACTCCCAGATACTTGGAGCTCACGACCCCGCAGCGGCTTGGTGAGATCTTCAAGTCGGATCTGGACGCGGACTTGCTCGCTGAGATCGTCCACGTCATCGTTGCAACATGGGACCGGCAGAGCCTTGGCGACGCTCAGTCGGCGCAGAAGCAGGCGGAGTTCGCAGTCGAGACCTTGGAGGCGCTCTCTACGACCGACAGACTCTCGCTCGTGCTCGACTTCTTGGACAACAACCAGGTGGAGAGGCTGCATGCGCTCTTCCAGCTGCTCCAGAACGCTGGCGGCGCCAGTGACTGCGACAGCAAGAACGAGTCGCACCTCGCTGCGCTGAAGTCAACATTCAAAGTCTAGTCGTCATTTGCTCTAATACACAGTGCTTACCCGCAGCTCAAGCCCGCTCTCTTGCTCTCTCCTCATACTTGCTTACTGCTTGCCTTCCGCCGGTGGCCCCCACACGAAGTAGTCGAACGAGGACTTCGCGCAGAAGAGTCCGAGCGTGAGCAAGAAGCACCCCATGCACCGCATGATCAAGCCAATCGTCTGGTCTTTCAGGCGCTGCTTGTACTTCTTCAGCAGCGACAGCAGCAGGTAGAACCACGACGACACGCCGCCGCACACGCCGAGCCCAAACACGAGCGCCAGGAACAGGTTGAACTCGAGCATGCCCGTGCCGTACACTAGGCATCCACGCGCACAGAAGCAGCACACATTGTGAGCTTACACGATTGCAACACTCGCAGTCCACAAGGTTGGAGGAATGGCAGCAGTACCTGACGCGATCGCTCCAGTGTACGTCGCGAGAAGCGCTGGGTTGATGCCGGACATCGTGACGCCGAGCAGCACGTTCTTGTACACCTCGTCGCGCGCCTTGCCCATGCCCTTCCGCTGCGACGAGTCCAGCTCCGGATCCATCGACGGCTTCATCTCCGATCGCAGGAACACGATGCCCACGGCCGTGAACATCACTGCGCCGAGCACTCTGTCATCCGCACACACATGCAAAACACACAGTCAGCACGGCGCGCCACATCCCGTCACTACGCAGGCGTATGAAGAGCTCACTTGGACACTGGCAGGAGGAACTTTGCGCCAGCCAAGAAGCTCCCAAAGCCCCAGAACGCGATCGCAGCGTACGTCTGTCAGCCAAAATGCCACAATCACAGTGAGCACTAGCATCATCGCTCCACCATATACACACACACATGGCAGCAGCGTACCGCTTCCGAGATAGCTCCGCCAACTGCGATCGTCAGCGCGGACTGATACTTGCCCTGGATGCCGAGCTTCAGCACCATCGCCGACGTCGGCCCTGCGATCGGCACCGAACCCAGGAACCCGAAGCAGTAGCCTGCTACCAACGGCAGGAGCAGCCGCACGATCCACGGCATCTTGGTGATCTGCTTCGCCTCTTCCGCAGCAGCGTCGTCGCCATCTGTCGCTGCCGCCGCGCCGCCGGCGGTGTCTGCACCGCGGAGCGGCTGTTCTCTCGCGAGCGGCATGTCGAGTGGAGGCGGCGTGAGCGCCTCAATCAGCACAGGCTCGGTCGTCGCCGGCATGCGCGACAGCGCCTGCTGTGCGGTGACGGGTGTCGGCGCCGGCAGCGAGCCGCCACCGTCGCCAACGCCGCCGCCTTGGTGCGTGGATAGCGCCAGGAAGAAGACGAAGAGCAGCGCGAGCGCCATGGCGAAGCCCACGACCGCCTGCTTCTTCATGCGCACGTACGGGTCGGACACGAAGCGCATCGTCTGCTTGTAGAGCGGCAGCATCGCGTCGAGTGCGCGGCGTCCACGGCCCGAGTGAGTGAGCGCGCGTGCGAGAGCTTCTCGTCCTCGCGTCAGCCTTCTCGCTCGCTTTGTCTTTGGTGTCACTGGGCTGCTGCGCGCTTTCTCGGGGACGCCGTGTTGGACACGTGTCCGTAAACGGGGGCGAGAAAGTCACGGAGAGTGACGAAATGCGAGTAGTTAGGGATGAAAGGGCAGTAAAGACAGGGGTAAGGATGCGAATTAGTGACCAAAGCCAGTTTATTATTGAGCGCTGGACAAGATTGGGGGTTGTCTTGTCCCCGATCGGATCGCGACTGCGGACGACGTCGTCGGTTGCCCAGGATACCACGGCAGCTCCTTCGCTGCAGTCGTCGTCGATATGCGCGTGCCTCTCGACGATGCGGAGCAGGCGAGCAGCTCGTTCTGTCGTCTGAATGGAGCATTGTGGAGCTGGCGCAACTCATTTGACATTGTATTGGTTTGCGAGCATTGCAATATTGAGCAAGTATGCATGGTGCATTGTATTGTGCATGGCATTGTGCATGGCATTGTACATGGAGCAATATACATGGCATTGTATGGTGCATTGTGCACCTGGTGAGCTTCAAGCGACGTTTGCACGCAGCACTCGCAAACCTCCACGAGCGCCTCGCACATGCTCAGCAGCAGCGGCAGCGGCAGCATGGGCACGCTCGCCGCGGACAAGCGGCGCTCGAACCGCATGCCGCAGCCCACAGCAGTCTCGCCCCCGTCTGCCGGCGCGCAGAGAGCGCCGCGCGCTGCCGCCGCGATCAAATCCACACAGCCATCAGCCGCGTTAGCTGCCTCTGCATCGACAGCCGCTCACCATGCGCCGCCGCCCGCCGTCGCCGCGTCCACCGCACCGGCGGCAAAGTCGCGCTTGACGCTCGAGCGCGTGATCGGCATTACGTCGCTGAGCAACGCGATGGTGGCGGTGAACCCGGTGACCGGCGAGATCGCGTACGCGGCCGGGTGTATCGTCGTGATCTACAACCTGCGCCGCAACAAGCAGGTGCGGTACTACCGCGTCGAGAAGAGCGTGTCGTGCCTGTGCTTCTCGCCGAGCGGCCAGTACCTGGCGATCGGAGAGAAAGGGTACCTGCCTGCGATCACGATCTGGGACGGCACTGACGGCACGCTGTGCGCCGAGCTGCAGCTGCACAAGTTCGGCATCGCGTGCATGGCGTTCAGTCGCGACGGGCGGTACCTCTTGTCTGCGGGACTCGTGCACGACCAGCACATGTACGCGTGGGATCTGCGCAAGGATCCGAGCGACCCGGACGCGGCGGCGACGATGAAAGGCAGCGCAATCGGTGCGGCGCAGGTGCTCGAGAAGGTGCTCGCGATGGACTACTGCCAAGAAGGCAACTTCTTCGTGACCGTGGGCGAGAAGCACTTCAAGGTGCGTTTTACTGCGTTGCTGATCCTCTCGTTCCTGCGTTATCTGTGTCTGACGATGTCGCTGTTCGGGGTGCGTGCGTGTTGCGGCGCTACATAGTTCTGGTTCCTGGACGACCACGACGAGTTCCTCACAACGGGCTACCAGATCAACGACATCCCGGAGATCCAGCATCGAGACGCTGTCATGTCTGCCAAGTCCGACGCCACGTTCACAAGCGTCGCTTGCGGCTTCGGAGTGTGCAGACTCAAGACGTTTGCGGCCACGTCGGACGGGACGCTCTGCTGCTTCGGCGCGTCGTGCATCATGGAGCGCCTTGTTTCTCTCGAGGCGACTCACGGAAATGCCATTTCGGTCACGGAAGCATACGTCGCAGTTGCCGGCTCGAGCTCGATAGTTCGCCTCTTCGACCCATCGACGCTCGAGTATCGCTCGACGATGCCATTTCCGCCGCCGTTTGGGACAGCGAACGAGCTGAACGACGTGTGCTCAAACATCCTCCACCCCGATGAGCCGCATCGGTACCCCGCTGTGATCGCCGTCCGCGTCACGGGCTCGCACGTCATCGTGCTGTACAGCGATCGCAGCTTGTTCATCTACGATGTCTCGGATACGCAGAATGTCCAAGTCGAGCGATCGTTCATGTGCCACAGCGGCTGCATCCGAGACCTCAAGATCGCGGGGCGGGTTCGAGGACTCAACGCGAAAGGCAAGCTCGTGTACTGCGCGGATGAAGGGCGGCGGGCGAGCGCAAAGTCGGACGTCGTGCCGAACGGCACGTTCGTGACCTGCTCAGACGACAATACCATGCGCTTGTGGCATCTCGAGCTCCACAAGCAAGCGAAGAGCAGCAGTCGATTCAGCGGCAACGACGGCTCGGAGGCGACCGACTTCCCAGCGTGGAAGAACCCGTTCAGCCAGGAGATGCTGCGGGTGGTGTATCACGACCACGAGCGAGACTTTGCAGACGAAGACAGCATTGTGCTCGGCGGCACGTGCTCGTGCGACCAGGTCGCCGATATCCACTCGCCACTGAAGGATCACGGACCAGTGAATGGACTGCGGGCTGTTGCGATCCATCCCGACCAAACCCAGGTGGTGGCAGGCGACAAAGAGGGCAACATCACGATCCTGCAGCTGCCGTCGCTGAACGAAGCGAGAGACATCGGCGCTCACAACACCGAAGTGCACTGCATCGCGTTCAGCGGGTTCGAAGCGGATACCAATCAGGCAGGCGTCGCTGGCAGCAAGATGTGCTTGATGGCTTCAGGAGGGCGAGACCGACTCGTCCATGTGTACGACTGCAACAAAGAGCACAGCATCCTGAGCACGCTCGACAACCACTCGGGAGCTGTGACATCCGTGCAGTTCACACACGACGGCAAGAAGCTGCTTAGCTGCGGCGCGGACAAGAACATCGTGTTCTCTGAGGTGCACGCGGACGGAAAAGTGAGTCGCTACAATTCGGTGCCGTTCGCTGGCGGCAAGATCTTTGACATGGCGGTGACTTCGGACGACGAGTTCCTAATCACGTCGTGCAACAACCGCCTCGACGTGCATAGCGTCGCTTCGTGCAAGCACATCAAGTCGCACCACGTCGGCGAGCAGCATCGGATCGACGTGTGTCCAGCAAACTTCTGCGTCGCCATGAGTGGGTCCCTGTCGGACAAGACCATCCACATCGTTGACATTGCGTCTGGCGAGACCCTCGCTGACGCCACGGGACACGGAGAAGCGATCACTGCTGTCAAGTTCACACCAGACTGCCGACGACTCGTGTCTGCGAGCAGCGACGGCTGCATTTTCGTCTGGCGATTGTCGGAGGAGATCCAAAATGCGATCAAGTCGAGACTGCCGCGAGTGAGCGAGTTCCAAGCACCGAACCCGGTTCCTCCACCAGCGAAGGTGGAGCCAGTGCACCAAGCAGTTCTCCTCCCACCGCCGGCACCGCCAATTCCTGCTCCGAAGGCGCTGCGTGCTGCTCCGCAGGCTCAGGTGAATCCTCCAAAGCCGCGCTCACCCGTTCAGGATTCGCAGACTCCCAAAGCTGCTGCTGCCTTGCCTGTAAAGGCGAAAGCGCCTGGCAATCACGTGGAAGTCGCGTCAGCACACTCTAGAAAGAGCGAGGCGAAAGAATCCAAAGGGTGGAAGAGCAAAGCCACGCCAGCGCCGGGTCCGATGGCGAAGATCCCGATGGACGAGTGGATGAGAACGAGGGAGAGCGCGAAGAGGACTGTCCATGTTGCGGACAACGATGGTGGCGATGCAGGAGCTCACGCAGCTGAAGAAGGCATCCAGCTGGCGATCGATCGGTCTCAAACACCGGACTGGGCGAAAACCGTCAAGCCCAGCGAAGCGAAGAGAGGTGTGAAGAAGAGCCCATCGTCCAGTATCGGTAACCGCAGACAAGCAGGCGACAAATGGGGGAAGCGAGCTGCTCCGTTGCCATTCCAGCGAGAGTCTCTCGACGATGCTGGGAGTGCCAACGACGCCTTCAGCAACGGCCGAGAACTGGATGACGATGACGACGATGATGAGAACGAAACAGCCGACGATCCGCTCTACATCAAGCAGCAAAGCGGCGAGGTGCACCAACTGGACATCCCCCGAAGCAAAGAGATCTCAGCAGCGCCGAGCGGCGCCCGACACGAGCCGCAATCGTCGCCTGGTTCCGAGAACCTGATGAATCTATCGATGGGAACCCTCGATCTCTCTGCCCACAGCACTAGCCTGATGTCGAGCTCGCTCGCGATCGAGCGCGAACAGCTCGACAAGCGCAAGAAGCAGATCGAGACAGCGAATGCAGTCGCCGCGATGAACAGCAAGCTGCTCCAGCTGGGTCTGTTGAAACCGCAGAAGCCACTCCAAGAAGATGCCAGACATGACGACGCGACGAGCGAGGGAGAGCAGTCGCAACACAAGGAGGAGGCAGCCTCCGCAAGCATGCATTCTGCCGCACACGAGGATACACTTCGCAAACATGATGCCAGTGATGAAGGTGCCATTGAGATCGAGGCGGTGGATGCGGAGTCGCTTCGACGTGCGGATATCCCAGCAGAGATGCTGCAGTCAATTGATATGTCAGCGATGAGAAAAGTCGAGCGCGATCGCGAATCCCAGCATCTCGACTCTCACGAGAAGAACGAGCGCAGCAATGCCGAAGACGAGCTGGAGCCGAAGCTGGCCATTCGAGCCCCGACTGTCACTGACAGCATCTCAAGCTTCCAGGTGGTGAATCAGTCCATGAGCGCGTTCACACAGGGATTTGCGATCAAAAACAATAACCAAGGCGTCACTGAGTCGACAACGACGCTCAAGATCATCGGAGAGGTGAACCAGTCACTGAGCGCGTTCAGCAGCGGCTACACTAGCCATGCAGGCAGCGACGCGAAGAGTGATGTCACTCGATCTATCAGTGTCGCGTCTTCCCTCAGCGCGTTCACATCGGGATACGGCGAAGCCAGCCGGGATACAGGATCGAACTCTGCTGTCACGGAGTCGTTGAGCTCCTTCACCTCTGGCTTCAGACTGGGTGATGGCGAAGGCGGAAACAGCGCAGAGCCACACCATTCGCGAGTGGACGAGTCTTTGAGCGCCTTCACTTCTGGGTTCCAGACGTCGAGTGCAGACAGTCGCGGCAGCATTGGCAGACAGAGTTTCGATACCACAGCTGGTGTTGGAGCCTCGATCAGCTCGTTCACGTTCGGGTATGCGAACGTGGGCGACGTGAAAGACATCGCTGTGGATCAGAGCATCTCTCTCGCCTCAGTGACAGCGTCGCTCAGCAATTTCACATCGGGCTACAACACTGATGAGCCCGCCACACCCGCAAGACAGATCTCAGCTCCATCACGAAGCAGCGTCGAACGACAGAGTGCAGCAGACAACATCGTCGGGACATCACTCAGTACATTTACAGCCGGGTACGAGAGTGTCCCATCGGTGAAGCAGATCGCTTCGCCAGTTAGAGACAGCAGTGGCAACATGCAGCATGGCGCCGTGACAGAGTCTCTCAGCGTCTTCACATCTGGATACGAGGCAGCAGCTCACCACGAGTCGGCTCAGAAGAGCAACAGCGGCTCCAACAATACTGCAGTGGTGAACCAGTCTCTGAGCAGCTTCACTGGCGGGTACGAGAGCAGAGCTCAAGCATCGTCGGCGTCGTCGGCGAAATCACCAGCAGCAGCAGCAGCAGATGCAGCAGATGCAGAGATCCAGCCGCTTGCTGCTCCGGATGCAGGTAGCGAATCGCCTTCGATTGGATCTTGATGCTGCGATCTCGACGTTTCCAACGAACCCCACGCACTCTCTTTCGTCTGATCAGGTTCTCCGGAGGCGGCAGTGCTGTCGACGATCAGGTACGGCATCAAATATGTGTCCAACTGAGTAGACTGGCAGCAAGCTGTGACGGCAGCGAACTCACCTCGCGTGTGCCTTGACATCTGCCCTTGCCTTCTTCACTGCTCGCTCAGTGACTTGGATCAGCAGCTCGTGGCCGTGGCAAAAAGCTTCGACGAGCTCTTGCCGACGCAGAAAGCTGCAGGTGCGTGCGCAAAGCAAGCAGATGCGTGTTGCTTGTCGGGTGAGTTTGCGTCTGCATTTGAGTGTCCCTCACTCTCTCTCCTGTGTCAACATTCTTCCATTAGCCCCCGAAGTCCAGGAAATCCAGCAGCTCGTGTCGCAGCTGCGCGCCGCGATCGAGAAGTTCTCGGCTGCAGACAGCTAGCGAAGCCGAAGAGCAGTAAGCGTCTGCGAACATGCCGTGCTGATCGGCAATGCACAGAGTCTCCATTTGTATCCATTCCACGGCCACGATGGTCGTCAGCGAGTCAGCCGAGCCGCGTTATCAGCTTGAAGCAGCTCACCCAGTTTCGCACTTAGTCGAGTCAGCCAAGTTCCACAATACTCTGTAACTCGATCACCATTTGCCAGAGGGACTGGATGCCAATTGCCTTCGATAGTTTTGCTAGCAGCAGGGGGACGAGCGCCAAAAAGCGGATCCTCGGCAGCGACAGCTCGCCATGGCGGACGTGGTGGAGAAGAAGCTCGATATGAGTCTCGACCAGATCGCCAGCGAGCGCAAGCAGGAGACGACGCAGCGCAGCCGCAGCGTCGTGAGCAACAGCAGCAGCGGCGGCGGCAGCTACCGCCCGCGCGACGACAGCGCCAGTCCTCGCAGCGACCACTTTGGCGGCAAAGCCAGGAGCACGTGAGTCGTTGTCGTGCTTTGTGTGGAAGGCGTGGATGGTGTGTGGTAAGAGTGCTGATGGGATACGAGCGTATGTGCGTGTGCGTGTGTGTGTGTACTGCTATCGCTGCTGAGACAGGAGACGAGCGGATCGCATCGCGCACTCGGCGCCATACAAGCAGCGCGTGCCGCGCTACAACAGTGAGTACCATGGTGAGTTGGCAGGCGGATCGCTGCTGTGTCCGTACGAGTGTGGGGCGTAGCCTGATCTGTTCCTTGTGTGCGCTCTGCGTGTGTGTGCTTGCGGATGACGATGCACAGGCAATGACGGACGCGAGCGTCCGGACGACTTCGCCACGAGCTGCCGGGTGTACGTGGGCAACCTGTCGTGGAGCGTGACGTGGCAGATGCTGAAGGACTACATGCGGCAGGCCGGCGACGTGCTGAACGTCAACGTCCTCGAGGTCAACGGTCGCTCGCGAGGCTGCGCGATTGTGACATACCGGCAGCCGTACAGCGCGCAGAAGGCGATCGAGACGCTGCACAGCACGGAGCTCGACGGCCGCTCGATCACGGTGCGTGAGGACCGCGTGTTGGCGCCGGTGCGACAGGGCACGAGCTGCCGCGTGTACGTGGGCAACCTGTCGTGGAACGTCAAGTGGCAGGATCTGAAGGATCACATGAAGAGGGCTGGCACGGTCGTGCACGCAGATGGTACCGTGCATGCCCAACTCTGTCGTAGAGCTCTTCGCAAGTGCGGACGGTGGACTGATCCATGTTGCGTACTGTTGTGTGTATACAGTGCTGGAGGAAGCGAGCGGGCGATCGAAAGGCTGCGGACTGGTCGAGTACAGCACGCCGGTGGAAGCGCGCAACTCGATCGATCTGATGACGAACACGGAGCTCGACGGGCGACTCATCTTTGTGCGCGAGGATCGGGAGCCAGAGGGCGGCAGCATCTCCATGATCAAGAGCCGCCTCATGGGTCGCGTCGGTGGCGGTGGTGATGTTGCTGGAGGACGAGCGCCGTACATGCCGAGCAACCACAACAGCCACCACCACCACCAGCAGCAGCACCACCAGATGCAACAGCAGCAGCAGCAGTACTATCCACCACCACCGCCAATGCCGCATCACCATCAGCATCACCACCAGTACGCGCCGCCACTGCTACCTCTGCATCACCAGTTCGCCCAGCACCCGGGTCCGCAGTGTCGCCAGATATACATCGGCAACGTGAGTCGACAATGGATTGAAGGACATTGTCCGTAGCATAGTGAGACTGACTGAATGGTTTCATTCTTTGCAGCTCCCGTTCGACACGCACTGGCAGAGCCTGCAAGACTTGTTCCGCACGGTCGGGCAGGTCGAGCGCACGGAGATCCCGCAGTACCCAGACGGCCGGTCGCGCGGCTTTGGCATCGTGCGCTTTACCAACCCGCAGGACGCATGGCAGGCTATCGGTGCGTCGTCATGATATCTGTTGAGGCCGCCAAGTTGGTAGTGTCCGTGTATGCTGATAACCTGGCGCTGCTTGCTGGCGTTGTCTGTTGTTGTCGATCGCAGAGCTTTATGATCAGGCAGAGGTGAACGGCCGCGTGATTGAGGTTCGCTTGGATCGGCGCAACATGTAAGCCGCCAGTTTGAGGCTGGCACCCAGACAATGGTGCGAGAGAGAGAGAGAGAGAGAGAGAGAGAAGGACTGTGCGTGTGCGTGGATGCGGATGTGATCGGGAACAGGAGGGTAGAAGCACGGAAGGAAGGATGGATGGGCTGACCGATGCAGCGACAGACCAGCGCACACTTCGTCGAGGGGACTTCACACAAAGCGCTCACGAAGGTGTGGTGGTGGCGGGTGTGGGCTGTGCGCTGCTTGGTCTCCAGGTATTTTGTAGCATCAATTGGCTTTAACTACACCCTCTAGGTTTCAGCTGCTGGGGTCTTCGTGGGGTGCATGGGTCCATTGTTTCACTCGCAGTCGCGGGCAAGAGCTCTGTGAACTGGAGCAGCAGCGGCTCAGCCTTTCATCACGAGCTCTTCAAGCATGCGGAAGAACCTTCGTCTGGTCTGTGAATGAACACGCTCGCACAAACAGAATATCGCCTGCACGCGTTAGCTCCACGAAGCAGTGAGTTAGATGGCGCAGCGGAAGCACATCGTACCAAATAGCCTCGCGTGAACTTCTGCAGCCGCACGACTGAGCTGTGAACCTCGTGGTAGACTTCCAACGGCGATCGCTGCGGCGGGCTAACAGCAAGAGCAGCAGGCACAAGAGCAGGCGGAGTGTAGAGCGTCATCGGGGCTTCGGGACTGTGCTTCTCGTTTTTCTCTCGCTGCTTCTTCTCGTTTGGCTCCGGCTCGTTCGTGGCGATGTACAAGAGATTCCGGTCTTCTGGGAAGATCTGCCACACCACAGGAACAGCGTCTGAGTGCTCGTTGTCGGCTTGATCTTGAGGAAGAGAGTCGGATTCTTCTGGCGCGGAGGCTTCTTCATCTTCATCTTCATCTTCATCTTCTTCGGCATCTATTGGGCTCGCTGTCTCGGGATCTTCACGCGCATCAGCTGGAGTTTGGGATGTGGCGACTCGGGCTGATGACTGTGAGGGTTCGTGGTGCATTGATGGCAGATCCTCCATTGGCGATGCTGCGTCTCCTGGGGCAACTGGTGCGTCGCCACGAAGGTGCGTGCTCTGATGGAGTCGTTCTCTGGTATGTGAGAAGCAGCAACAGCGAGGAAGAGACGTTTAGCTGCAACACGTCACCGAGCACGGTGCGAGTTCTCAGTGACAGGGATCCTCACGGTTGACTCGCTGGCACGCGCAGCTTTGCTTCCGAGCCAGAGTCTCTCAGAACGTCCAGCAGCTCCTGCTCCAGTCCTGTCAAGATCGCCATCAGCACCACACTCTCACAAGTCCACCCAACACGCACAGCAAAGCAGGTTGACACTTTCACGCACGCAGATTCACGCGCTCGAGCTCGCACCGCTCTTCCACGAACCACCTACAGCAGCAGCAGCAGCACAAGCAGAGTGCTCGGGTGAGGAAGCGCGATCCACCACTGCTCCTGATCGAACGACATCATGCGGATTTGTACCTGAGCAGCTTCTGCGAGAGAACGAAGAGCATCTGCAGCTTCTCCTGTGTTTTCCACACAGCAAGCGCTCAGTCAGCGCGAAGTATTCTGGTTTTGTTGGTGCGTGTTGGAGTGCGAGTACCTGCGAGATGGCTCGCGGCAGCTGGAGATGCACGACTTTGCTCGAGTATTGCTGCGAAGGCGGCGCATAGTTCATCGACATTGTCAGCGCCACGAGCTGTTCGGAGGAGCACATCGTTGTGGAAGCCCACCGAGCTTTACCACGACGACGTCGGGGCTGAGCGACGCCAGATCCACTTGGAGCAGCGACGTCATGGACGCCGACGGAGACAGCGGCATCTTTATCTCTCTCTCTCTCTCTCTGCTGGTGCTGATGGAAGGCAAATGCTCGCAATCTAAAAGAACACCGGACGCCTCTAAGTTTAACTTCGATGGCACTTCTTTGGCAGAGCACAACCATTTTCCAACACGGTCGACTCACTTGCAGAAATTGGTTCGCCACCACGCATCTATTGATCTATGCATCCTTCGAGCCTCCAGATGGCACGCTGTCGCTGCCGCCAGCCTCCCTCTCCTCTTCCTTCTTGAGGTACTTGCGCGGCGCGATCTCTCGCGCGCTATTGTTGATGCCATGAGCCGCGAGGATGCGCCACTCGAGCTGCTCGGGTGTCGTGACGCGCGACTCGAAGAGCCACTGGCGGAAGTTCTGCTGCTCCACGAGCGCCTCCTCCTCGCCCACGAGCGTCATCTTGTGCACCTCGGTCGTTTGCGCGTTCACCTCGATCGCCACGTGCTCGATCGTCGCGTCGGGTGAACGCACGCGCATCACCGGCGCCTTCCCGTCCAGCAGCTGCGCGTAGTCCTGCTCTGTGAGCTGGCTGTAGTCGACGCTGGCGATGAAGATCTTGTCGATCGTCATCTCCTGGATCTCGATCACCAGGTTCTTGTTCTGCAGCGCGCTCTTGGACGCGTCGATCAGTCCGCTGTACATGTGTGGACTGCAGATCGCTTCGAGCTGCTCGGCGGCCTTCGGCGGTGGCGAAGATGTCGCCACTGCTGCTCCGCTTCCATTGCTTCCTTGGTCCTGGGAGTTCTCGTCGCTACCGTCGACTGCTGCTGGCGGCGACTCGGAAGCTGCCGCAAACTGCGCAAAGTCCCACGAGTTGGCGGCCATGAGCTGCGCTTTGCCAGCGAACGCAGCACCCTCGAGGAACTCGTGCAGATCGATCTCGGTCCGCTGCGGCATCTGCAGCTGCAGGAAGCTCGAGAGCTCGCGCAGACCACGCAGCGGGATCGGCGGGAACACCTGCTTCTCCTGGTACGACGCGAGCGCGTGGCGGCGCTCGAACGCGCGCTGCAGCGAGTTGATCAGATGGGTGAGGCCGCGCTCGATGGACGTGTCCGGCGCTCCGGAGCGCGACGAGAACGCGCGGCGCGCGAGGCGCTTGCGCGCATGTGCCGCCATCATCGTCGTCATCACCGCTTTGGATATGTCGATTTGACTTGGGATGTTTTCCATCGATCCTGTGCGATATCGTGAGCAAGTAAGACAGGGCTTAGAATGATGACTGTCAATATGATAGGAGCTTTCTACAAATGCTCAGCATTGCAAAAAGTCGGATTTTGTGAGCAAATTGTACGATTTTTATAAGGTGATCTTCCGAGGTCTTCTGCTTCTGCGTGATTCGACCTATTGGCGCCTCCTCCACTCAAGCTTACGACACTTCGCTTTCGCCTTACGCCTCGGTGCTGTTGCCCGCGACAGCCTCCTCCAGCAGCCGAGCGCTGCCGATGGGCACGCACTCCTTGTACACCTGCCACGAGTACTTGTTCTTGAGGAAGCGGATGCCCATCCAGTACCAGCGCAGCGTGCACTGGCCCTTGCACGCCGCATAGCTGATCGAGTGGGTCTTGCCAGGGAACTCCTTGGCGCAGTTGTCGCCCTTCATCACGCGCGTTGAGTCGATCCAGACCTCGCACGGCCCGTCGTGCGTGTACCCCGTGGAGCGGATCGTGCCCGCCGGGATCGGCTGCCGCTTTCCGTTCACGTTCGTGTAGCCGCAGTAGAAGTCGGCGTCCGAGTTCACCTTGTACGCGTTCTTGTCGTCCATGAAGGCGCGCAGCGTCTTGTAGCCCTTGTTGCGGTAGTACGCGTTGAAGTCTGCGGTGGTCTTGTAGCCCTGGTTCTCCAGGAACGCGAGCGGCGACCACTGGTGGTCCTTTGTGGCCACCGTGAACGTCGGCGCCGGCAGCATCACGAGCTGGTGAGCCTCTGTGGAGTCGTAGAGCGCCGCGCTGGAGACGACGGCGGCGAGGACGAGCGATGTGAGGACTGAAGGCGCCATGGCGATGGAGGGCGGTGGAGACTGATTGTGTGTGGGTTGTGGATCGGAGCTCCAGTTCGGGAATGAACTCTTCGCGAGGGTCGTTGCGGCCCGTGCTTGGCGAGCGAGTGCGTCGCGCGCTGATGGGCTGGGCTGGCGATCAGCGCTCTTGGGAGAGTCAGAAGTCGCCCGAGTCCCAGCTGGCTGTCTCGAAAGGTATCAAAGTGTCACTCTCGGTGGTGCAGGACGCAGCATGCTGTATAAAAAGGCTGACGGTGATGTGAGTAAAGTATGCAAGACATGTATTTCGGAAAGCATGGAGGTTTCTTTCGTGTGATTACTGGCGAACGCGGTGGCTTCAGCCTGAGGGTCGTAATCAAAGTGCCCTCTTGCGATGATGGTTCCGCACTCCCAGCAGCTTTCAGGCTCCACTCCACTCGCCGACTCCACGCTGCCTCTTCGTCCGCGTTGAGTCACGGCCTTCCTGTCACGTGGAGGCTGCGGCAGTAAACATTAGTCTTGCTGCTCATGTCAATCGACAGCGTGACAGCGCGTGATCAAGACGAGAATCGCGACCTCGCGAGGTTGGCGCGAACTCCTAGCACTCCAACTCCGACGATTCATATTCCAGTACATCAGCTTTGGTAGCCGACATCTTTGACTGTCTGGCTCATTGGAGCGATACGTATTTGTCTCAAAGCGGCTAGCAGCAGAGGAATGCGAGGACGATCTCGTAGATGGACGCTGGGATCTCGCACTGCCGACCCGAGACGCAACGCGCAACCATCGCGACTCGCTCCTTGGCTGCGGCGCGAAACACGGTCGCCTGGTACTCTGTCCGTCCAAATCAGACGCCAGTAAGCAAGAGGTGAGAGTCGGCAACCTTTGCGCATTGTATTTGGTCGCCAGAGTCAGGGTCGACTAACCTCGCAGCATTTCTTGGATCTCGAGCCGCTGCCAGTCGCGCGCGAGATCCATCGGCGTCGAGCCATACTCGTCGGCGATGAACGGGTCGGCGCCAGCGCTCAAGAGCAACCGCACGAGCTCTCCGTGGCCGTTCCGACATGCCGAGTGCAGCGGCACCTGACCCTGTGGTGGAGCAAAGCACACAGTCAGTAGGAATGAGCAGCCGAACTCGAATAGCGAAAGTCAATGCGCAGCAGAAGGAGCGCACGCACGTCACTGTCTCGCGATTGAAGGCTCGCGTTGTGGCTCAATAGGAACTCTGCAGCCTCCTGGCGACCCCATGTGCTCGCCACATGCAGCGCCGACTTCCCCTATTCACACATGACACCAGCGCAGGACAGCGTGTGAAACGATGTGAGCCCGTCGAAGGACGATCCACGGGAACCAGCACGCTGGGAATCGCATGTTTGTGTCTACATCTCGTTGCCGCAGGTTCACGTCTGCGTCGCTGGCGACGAGCAGCTCGAGCACCTGCATGCGCTGGTTCTGCGCTGCCACACAGAGCGCTCGATTCCCCTCGGTGTCAGGCTCGTTGACGTCGTGGTTGCGAGCGATCCTGTCACGATCCCCCAGAGTCACACACACGACAACCCAGCTCAGTGGACGCAAACGCGGCATGCCATCGATATGCAAAACGGCAACTCCGACCATTTCTTCACGACTTCGAGCTGGTTGAGCGACGCCGCGTGCACGAACGCGTCGCTGGGCTTGAACGCTGTCGCGAGCAGGAGGTCGACGCTGAAGGACTACGCGTTCGAGCTCCGTAAGTGACTCTTGCACCAGCAAGCGGAGTCAATAAGGCAGACTGACCTTGGCGGGACGCGCGGACTCGAATACCCACATGGCAGCAGACGGACGACGCTCTTCTGGTGCGTTTGGCGAGATCTTATCCCTATTCGCACAACCTTGGAAGCGGCGCTCGCGCCTGTTCAACGCTCGCGCCACTCAGAATATGAGACTTTCACACGACACGGAACATCGTCACCATTCGGACATGTATTGCTCGCCACCCTATTCTTTTGCTCCTTCTGCGTTTTCCTCTCGCTTATCGCTGGCTAAAGTGGATGGGGATCTGCTGGCGCGCGACGCGTTTATTCCGCGAGCCCTCGCCCGGGTGCAGCGGCGGCCGCGAGCCCATGGCGCCGTCGATCATCAGCATCTCCTCCGACTCGGTGAAGATGTCGTCTCGACTCGCGCTCATCAGTTTCTAATGTAGCAATTCGTGGCAAGAGAGAGAGAGTTGTTAAATCACCTTCAGACACAGTGATAAAGGACAGCATCATGGAGCGCGGGATAGCATCGTACGGGGTCCTGGCGATCGCTCTCTTGGGTCACGAGCTGGTACTGGAGCGGCGGCAGACGCACACCGTACTCATTCGAAATGGGCGGCAGCGGGACGCTGTTGCGCTTCTCCGCGAGCTCCATCGTCAGCTAACGAACGGATCACAAAACGCAAGAGTTAATGCGCATTCTGGGCTCTAGCATCAGCACAACACCAACAACGAATAGAAAACGCACCTCTCGAGACGGCAGCTGCGCGTAGTGGTGGTTGAGCCGCGACGCGATCGCGAGGCGGATGTCGTCCGCATCCAGGTTCTAGACGCACACACAGATGCATGAAATCAATCGATCAGTTTATGGATATTGACGTAGATACACACACACACAGCTCACCTGCTTGTCTGCATACATCGAGTACTCTTGCGCGTCCAGCAGGATCTCCGTCACGTAGCCTGCGCGCAGGTACACAGCGAGCATGTGAGCACACACAAAGTGGACGCTTCACGCACACACCGAGCCAAAAGTGGTGTTCACGCACGGTGCACGAACTCCTGGAGCTGGTTGACGACGCGCGGGTCGTGCTTCTCGGCGCCCATGGACTCGAGAATGAATTTCATCACCTGCGCGTCCATGGGCAGCTGCTCCGCGGCGTCGCTCTCGTCATTGTCGCCGTCGTCCTCGTGGATGCCCTTGAGGTTCTTGAGCTTGAGCGCGGCTTCGGAGCCGATCATCGCGCTGTTTGCGCCAGCGCTGCTGGAGAGCGAAGCGGAGCCGTTAGCCTTCGCCGACGCAGAGGAAGAGGAGGAGCTCTTGGCCTTGCTCGACGCGCCGGAGAGCGCCGCCGACGCTCCCGAGAGTCCGTCCGATTTGCCCATGTCGCGTTCCTGCCCAGCAGCTCTTTTTCCATGATGAGAGTCGTCGAAAGACATAGACGAGAAAATGTACTGAATGCACGCGACAAGGTGCGATTCATTTAGGTGCGAAATCGATTCTGAGTCGTACTTCTACGAAGCGATGCAGATAAGTTCGATACGGTTCAAGTTGAAGCAAACTGATTGTTGAGCAAACAAACAAAACGTGCAAATGGAATGGGTGGACGATGGGGTCCACACCTCCCTCGTGGACGGACGAACACGCTCGCTGCGTACTGCCTACTTGTCCGCGATGCCGCCGGACGTGAGCTTGAGCGGGTCCAGGTGCTTGTCGAGCTCGGACGCCGACAGGTCCGTGAACTCCATCGCCACGTCCTTCACGGATCGGCCCTCCTTGTACGCGGTCTTGGCGATCTTCGCACCCATCTCGTAGCCGACGATCGGGTTCAGCGCTGTCACGAGGATCGGGTTCTTGCCCACGAGATCCGAGATGCGCTCTTCGTTCACGGCAAAGCCCGCGATCGCCTTGTCTGCGAGCAGGCGGCACGCGTGTGACAGCAGGAAGAGCGACTGCAGCACGCTGTTCGCGAGCACGGGGAGCATCACGTTGAGCTGGAACGACCCCGACTGGCCCGCAATCGTCGCGGTGATGTCGTTGCCCATCACCTGCGCGCACACCATCGTGACGGACTCTGGGATCACCGGGTTGATCTTGCCCGGCATGATGCTCGAGCCAGGCTGCAGCGCCGGGAGCACGATCTCGCCCAAGCCCGCGATCGGACCCGAGTTCATCCAGCGCAAGTCATTCGAGATCTTCATGAGGCTCACTGCGAGCACCTTGAGCTGCGCGCTAAGCTCCACAATCGAGTCCGGCGCGCTCAGCGCCTCGAAGAGGTTGTCGTTCTGCTCAAACGGTGCGCCGAGCTGCTTCGACAGGATCGCGCACACTTTCGAGCCAAACTGCGGGTGCGCGTTGATGCCCGTGCCAACAGCAGTGCCGCCGATCGCGAGCAGGCGCACGCGCTCGAGCGCCGATTTGACGCGCGCGATGTTCTTGGAGATCTGCGACGACCAGCCGCTGAGCTCTTGTGCCAGCGTCACTGGCATCGCGTCCATGAGATGCGTACGACCGGTGATCACGACGCGCTCGACCGTCTTCGCCTTGTCGTTGATCACCTTCACAAGGTGCTCCATCGCCGGCAGCAGCGACTCGCTCGCCTCCACGTACGCGGCGACACTGATCGACGTCGGCATGACGTCGTTAGAGGACTGCGACATATTCACGTGGTCGTTCGGGTGGACGTTCTTCTCGAGCTTTCTGCAAACCAGAGACCAACAGTTGTAATCACAGGCAACCGTTAGACACCGACAAACCGCGATAGCTGCGTCAGTTGCGTCTGCAGCAGCTACACACACCTCGTCGCGAGCGTCGCGATGACTTCGTTCAAGTTCATGTTGGTGCTCGTGCCGCTGCCGGTCTGGAAGATCGAGATCGGGAACTGATCCTTGTAGCTCTCGTAGTCGGCCACGACCGCGTCGACCGCGCCGTGGATCGCGCGCATCATGTCGGCGTCGAGCAGTCCGAGCTCGTTGTTCGCCGTCGCGCACGCCTTCTTGAGCTGCGCCATGGACGTGATCAGGCGCGGCGTGAACGGGTGGCCGAACGGGAAGTTGTCCACCGCGCGCTGCGTCTGCGCCGTGTAGAGCGCGTTGATCGGCACGTTCACGACGCCCATCGTGTCGTGCTCCTGGCGGAACGCGCTGCTGTCGGCCATCTTGAGTCGGAGTCTCGTGTCTTGCGCTGAGAGGAGCTGCTGCTGGAGGTGTGCGTGTCTGGCGGCGGATTCCGAAGTGAAACGGAAAATGAACGAGCATTTTTCTGCTTCGACGCGCAAACGGATGCCGGTTCTTTGGTCGATGACGCGATGGGGCGAATACTCAGAAATATTCAGAAATGAGATGAAACCATACAAAAACCAAGTCAAAAATATGTCACTAAAGCGACGGTGACCCGAATAATGACAACAAGTCATTGTGAGCAGGAGTGCTTCGTCTATAGGATGTAGCGCCGCCTGCGACCGATTCACTCTGCGAGCGATGCGTACGCCTCGCCCATCTATCGCCACGCGAGCAGTAGGCAGTTTTCGATGCTGTCGCCTTCTTCGCAGTAGTGCACGAGCTGCGTCTGCAGCTGGAAGCGCTCGAGGTACGCGGCGCGACCGGCGTCCAGCACGCGCTTGCACTCGCGGCCGAGCACCACGCGATCCGCTTTGCTGCTCGCCAACGATTCATCATCATGCGATGGTGCACAAACGTTAGTCGTGATGGCGGTCACGGAATACACGTGCGCATAGAGAGCGACATATTGCAAACGAACCTAATGCCGAGCGTGTGCGCCACCGCGTCGCCTTCGAGCCCCATGCCGCACGTGGCCCACGACGTCATGCTCGTGAGCAGCTGGAACTCGCTCTCGTGGAAGCCCTGCGCCACGAAGAACTCCGGGCTCACGTAGTCCTCCCAGGCGCACACGTGGTGGCAACAGAGCGCGACAGCGAGTCCCTGAAAGTGGCGACTCACTGCGCTCTCGCTGCCCTTGTCGTCCGTGCCTCTTGGCAGCGTCTGCGTGATCGCACGCAGCGACAGATCGGTCGCGACGCCGCACAGATGCTTGGACATGCACACTACAGGCGTGTCTGCCACTTCCTGCATGCCGGCGAAGTTCAGGTGGCGGATGTCGATCTTGGCGCGCAGCACCTGCTTCTTGCTCGGAGCATCGCCTGCACCAGCACCAGCAGCAGACTCCAGACTCTCGATGAACCGGTCCGCCTTCCCACGCGTGTGTGCGCGATCGATAAGCACGTATACGCTGTCCTTGAAGCGCTGAGCGAGCGCGAACGAGAGCATCCCGCGACCGGCGCCGAGCTCCACGAACGTCGAGCTCTCGTCCAGCAGCTTGACGCGCTCCATGTGGCCCAGGATCGACGCCTGCTGCTCGATGTGGCGCAGGATGTTCTTCGCGGCGCCGGCATCCTTCTTCTCGGCGTACAGCGCGTCGCAGCACACGTGCGTAAGCTTCTGCAGCGGGATCTCGCCCACGCACTTGGTGTACGCGGCGTGGATGCGGCGCCTCAGGTCTGGGAAATCGATCGCCAGCTACGATGCATCGACAGCCAGTATCATCGTCAGTTATGATGATGTATCAGCGCCAGGCAGGTGCAATTACGTACCAGCTTGTCGACGAGCCCCTGCGCTTGCTTCTCAGTCAGCCCAGAATGCTCGTCACCGTCAGCGTCCGCCTCTGTGTCCTTAGCTTCACCTTCATCTTCCGCAACAGTATCAGCAGCAGCGCTGGATGCCGCCTCGTCTCCGTCTTGGAGGCTGCAGTGCGTACCAGAGTTGATGCCTTCGACGTAGTACGGCAGCAGCTTCATGGCGCTGGCGTCCTTGACCTTGTTGCACACCAGCACGTGCTTCGCCAGGTCGTACTCGTACACCGTGTGGCGCTTGTCGACCGGGCACGGCACGCGCTTGCGGAAGCCCGCCTTGAACTTCTGTGCCTTCTTGCTCGAGACGCCGGCGTCTGCCGGCAGGTGGTTTCCGCAGAAGAGCGCGCCGGCGATGCGCTCCATGTTGCAGAAGCGGTTCTTGCGCACGAGCTTGAACATGCAGCGCTCCCAGTCGCCCGCCTCCATGGCCGAGTGCTTTTCCTTCTTGCGCTGCTTCTTCAGCAGGAACGCCGCGCTCTCAGGCGCCGCCACGCGCTTCTTCTCGTTCGCGCTGCCCTCCGGCGCTGGCGTACATGGAGCTGGAGCTGCGCCAGCTGGCGCGTCCTGCATGCTGGAAATGGAAATGGGCTTTTGCTGGTCAGTCCGAAAAGTGGTCGCATTTTCCAACCAGACAAACGGATTCGACCATTTCATTGGTGGATAATCCGACGACAGGCACGATCGGCCATGGCGGACGAGGACGCGCGCGCACTCAACGCGGAGCTGCAGGTTTGCTACAGGCGTGGTCTGGGTGACCGTCACGCAGCGCGGGGGGCGGTGCTGACGCTCTCGTGTGGCTGTGGCTGTGTGTCTGCAGGCGGAGGAGCTCGAGGTGCTGCAGGTTCGTCCTCCTCACCACACGACTTGGGAAATGCTGCTTGCACACTGTGCTTGACCTGTTGCCATCATCGCTGTCTGCGTATCGATACGATCCCAGTCCATCTACGAAGACGACTTCCAGTTCAAAGAGAACTTTGACGACGCAGACGGCGGCGTGCGCTGCTTCACGGTCGCCATCCCAGGCGCGCACGCGATCCAGCTGCTCGTCCACCTGCCGCTCGGGTACCCGACGAGCGACGCGCCGATCGCCGAAGTGTACGAGTCGTTCGGGCTCACGAACACCCAGCGCACGCAGATCATCGCCGACCTCGTAAGCCTCATTGCTGATGCGCTGGGTATGCTAACCTGCTCCGCGTTGGTGTGCGTCTTGTTTACGTGTGCGTGTGGCTGGTGCATCACTTCGCAGGACGCCGTCTTCCAGCGCTCGAGCGGCCAGGTGTGTCTGTACGAATGGG
Organism: Globisporangium nagaii; assembly: GCA_023335995.1. Classification (NCBI taxonomy): domain Eukaryota; phylum Oomycota; class Peronosporomycetes; order Pythiales; family Pythiaceae; genus Globisporangium; species Globisporangium nagaii. The sequence continues at coordinate 57,167 of JAADWH010000019.1, forward strand.
TCGAGGGCGTGCGCGAGCTGTATGCCAACAGCGCCGTGGACCTCGCAGCGCTCTCCATCAGCGACGACTCGAGCGGTGCTCAGACAAGGCAAGGCAGTAATGGACAGCAAGACGATAGAGATCTCCCAGATGCAGCCGAGGCGGCTGTGGCAATACCGCAAGCGTCGTTCGTCTCCGATCCGCAGACGCTCCGTCCTCGCGTGCGCACAGCGCAAGCCGTGCGGGACCCGGAGCGCGAGGCACGACTGGCGCCGCTGATCTTCCACGGGCGGCCGTTCACGGACCGCAAGAGCACGTTCCAGGGCCACGCGTGTCCCGTTCACTGCGTCGAGGACGTGCGGTCGTTCCTGGCGCTGCTGCTGGACGACCGCAAGATCGAGCGCGCGATCCACAACATGCTCGCGTACCGGATCGTGGGCAACTTTGTGGTCAAGGACAACGACGAGGACGGCGAGGACGCGGCTGGCAGCAAGCTCTCGCACCTGCTCGAGCTCACCAAGGCCGAGAACGTCGCGGTTGTGGTCACGCGCTGGTTCGGCGGCATCCTGCTCGGCCCCGACCGCTTCAAGCACATCGCCACGGCCGCGCGCGAGACGCTCGAGGAGGGCGGCTTCCTCGCGGCAGCCGCGCTCCACCAGAGCCAGAAGAAGAAAGGCAAGAAGCACTGAGCAATCAAGTGCACGTGGTGATGATTGCTGGAGCGAGAGCGAGAGAGAGAGAGGTGGCGTTATGACGGGAGCATATCCAATCGAGATGTGATTCAATGCGCCAGCGGCAGAAAAGGGACTCGCGGAAGTCTCTCATAGAAGTCTCTCAGATGTGGACTGGTTATGGCGAGCAAGTGGTTGATGTTGCAAACGGTACTGCTCCGTTAATGGATCCACTAACGGCTCCGTCACATGGAAGAAAAGCAATTTGTTTGTTTGCGCGCGATGTACGACGTCCAGTCGTTTTGTCCAACGCGTCCGATGCCGCGTCTGTTAACTTTGCATATTCGCACATTGGCCGCAGAGATAAGAGATAGCGACGGATGTCTGCTCGCTTTCTGCCGTGCTGCTGTCTCTATGTTCTGAGTGCACCGAAGCCTGTCCTTCAAGTCGGGATAACAGTCGAGGTTGCTTGGCTCGCGAAGACGCGTCATCGACAATGCGCTCCTCTTCACTTGACATGGAGGTTTCTGACGATGCGGTTCTGATGCAGCTATAAGCTGCGTCAGTAACATCAAAGCGCATGCTCTCGCATCTCAAGTCTCGATATCTCCCCCAGTTTAACGCGAGCGTACCACTTTACCAGCACTTCTACCCTGCCGGACAGAATAAAAGCCCACATGCGACAGCGAGAGTGACGCTCACTCTTCGTTCACAGGCGAAGGACGAGCAAGCGCCAGTGAGCAGCTCAGCTCATTCACAGATTCGCTCTCGCTCTCGCACTCGCCCGCTCTCTCGCCCGCCACCAGCATGTCCTCGACGCTTGCCAAGACGCTCGCGCAGCGCCACGCCCTGCGCGTCTCCGCCACTGCTACCTCCGCCGCCAGCCAGCAGCGCCTCATCAACTCGACGGCGACGCGCTCGTGGGACGAGGTGCGTCCGCAGCGCCACCCGGGCGACATCCACAACAAGCACCTGCAGCTGCCGCAGACCGTCGCGGTCATCGGCGCGCCAATGACCTGTACGTGCCGCGCTGTTGTGTTCGATCATGCTGCCTCCTTCCCATATCGGTTCCTAACCCAGCTCGTTTGCTCGGATTGACGCACTACAGACGGACAGCCGCTGCTCGGGACGGACACCGGCCCTGACCTCCTGCGCGAGGCGGGACTCCACAAGGTGCTCGTGGACCTGGGCTGGTCGGTCGAAGAGACTGGGAACCTCGCGTTCGTGCCGCCGACGAAGAACGACCCGGTGCTGGACCCGCGCTACGGCCGCGCCAAGCACAGCTTCCCCGTCGGCAACGGCTTGCGCCAGATCAAGGAGATCTACGAGCAGAAGGCGAGCGAGGGCAAGTTCTGCCTCGTGCTCGGCGGCGACCACACGATCGGCGCCGGCTCGCTCGCGGGTCTGCTCTCAGTGCACCCGGACGCCGGCGTGATCTGGGTCGACGCGCACGCGGACATCAACACGCCCGAGTGCTCGGGCTCGGGCAACATGCACGGCATGCCGATCTCGTTCCTCATGAAAGGGCTGGTGGACACGTCCAAGATCCCGGGGCTCGAGTGGCTCGCGAACGGCCCGACGATGAACCCCGATCAGCTCGTGTACATCGGACTGCGCGACGTCGACGCCGGCGAGCGCCGCATCATCCGCGACCTCGGCATCAAGGCGTTCACGATGCAGGAGGTGGACCGCTTCGGCATCGGCAAGACGATGGAGATGGCGCTCGACCACCTGTGCGCCAAGCAGGAGCGTCCGCTGCACATGAGTTACGACATTGACGCCGTGGACCCGCTGCTGGCGCCGTCCACCGGCACGAAGGTGCGTGGCGGACTCACGTGGCGCGAGGCGCACTACGTGGCCGAGGCGGCGGCCGAGACGAGCCTGCTCTGCGGCCTCGACATGGTCGAGGTGAACCCGACGCTCTCGCCGGGCACTGGCGCGCAGCTCACGGTGGACATGGCGCTGCTGCTCATCTCCTCGGCGCTCGGAAACCGCATCATCTAGCTGCAGCCGCTGGCTTGCTAGCCCAGCTCTCGTTCATGTATAGCAGTGTCCTCGCGCGCGCCTTCTCACAAGGAAGGAAGGAGAAGGTGCTGATCCATTTGATAGCGAATGCGTTCGAACCATAGAAACACGATAGCAGTTGTTCTTGTTCACGTTGGTACCATTGTCGGGCATTTCATAAAAAGGGCATGTTCTTGATACCGAAGTGGCGACCTTTTGATACCAACGCTCACCACCAAAATCCTCAAATTTCAATCATGCCGTGGACGGCGAACAACAACCAGGCGGGCGAGATCCGCGCACCAGCGATCACCGCGGCGCTGCGCCAGAAGCAGAAGCAGCGCGAGGCGGACGCGCATCTGCTGCGCACGTACTCGCAGACGCTGCGCGTGGCAGCGCTCGAGGACGTCGCGGGCGTCGATCTGCACGCGCTGCGCTACTGCGCGCTGCTGCATCCGGACGACTTTCCCACGACGCTGCAGGACGATGGCACCGGCAGCAGCACCGGCAGCAGCCGCGTGGAGTTCATTTACCCGCGTCTGCACGCGCAGTTCGTGGTACCCGTGCGCGCGCATGCGCTCGTGGCGCGCGGGCACGTCGCGCTCTCGCAGGTGCAGATGATCAACCTGGAGCTGTGCGTGGGGCAGAGCGAGAGCTGGACGCTCTTCCAGGAGCGCGTGCCCGTCATCAACGCGGTCGCCATCGAGATCCGGCCGCTAAAGCCCGTTGAAGCAGCTGCAGACGACGATGAGAGCGACGACGACGATGACGACATGCCACCAGCGCCACCAATTCGGAAGGTCGTGACGGACGCGAACGAGTTCGCCATGGCGTTCGCCAAGTACACGTGGCAGCGCATCCTGACCGAGAACGAGCGGCTCGTGCTGCGCTTCAAGGACGGACGCGACTACTTCGTGCGCGTGCTGGAGGTCGACGCCGCAGACGAGTCCGAGACGGACTTCACGATGCCCGACTCGTTCCGCGGCGTCGTGGACGACGAGACGCAGGTGTTCGTGTCGGCTGACAGCGCGGACGGCGATGCGTTCTTCACGCTCGAGAATGCGGCGTCTGCGCCGTCGGCCACGAGCAGCCTCGCGTCCATGCGCTCGGACGTCGTGACGGTACTCACGAACGACGAGGAGGAGTTCCCGGTGAAGAAGAAGCTGCTCTTCCCGTGCATCAAGCTCTCGTCCGCGGTGCTCTCGGGGAAAGGCGTGCACAAGGACTCGTCCACGAGCATCGCGGTAGACGTCGACTGCCTCACGTTCGACCGCGTGCTGCTCTACCTCGAGCACGAGGCGCGCAACGACGACGCAGAGTTCCAGTTCGACCCGTCGTACGCCGAGGAGCTGCTCACCGCCGCGACCAAGCTCGGCTGCATCGGGCTGCAGGACGTGTGCAAGCAGCGCCTGGGCGAGTTCGAGACCCGCGTGCGGAAAGACGCGATCCGCTGGGAAGAAGTGGTGCGACGCAACAACGGTGGCGACGTCTGGCTCGTGATGCTCGGCATGGTCTTCGACGTCACGCGCTGGCTGCCGGAGCACCCTGGCGGGTCCGTGATCATCCCTGAGCAAGCCGTGAACGTCGACTGCACCGTCATGTTTGAGATCTACCACTCGAGCCGCCAGTCGTTCCGGTACCTCAAGCAGTTCTACATTGGCGAGATCGAGAGTTCGGATCTGGGGCTCGTGCCGAACTCGGTCGAGAAGCCCTCGGAGCCGTTCATCGAAGAGCTCAAGCAGGTACGATGGCGATGGTTAGCTGTCGTGCGCTCGAAATGGCTGTGTTTGACATTGTGCTTCTATCTTGTATGGTGTCGCTGCAGTACACGACGTGGCGCATCACGCCGCAGATCAGCATGCACAAGAGCCTCTAACCGGGCATTGCCGAACCGAGCTGCATTCATTTATACAGGTGTCTGGCATTTATTCTAACCATCGTGCTTGCTCTCCTAGAGTCCGCTGTTGATTCCCACTGTGCGTGTTGGGCATTGCGGCAAGTGCTTGGCATTCCGCACCACACACAACGCCTGTGACGTGTGCGTCGTCACCTGCTGTCCAACAGCAAAGTATCCGTCGAGCACCGACATCGGCGACGACGAGCCAAGAGGACAGTAGCTGGTGTCCGAGCCGCACTCATTTTGCTTGGGGCTTGCAGATCCCGCGGCGCACCAGTATCCAGGCGCACACGGCGAGCAGTTGATCCCGTTCTGCGAGTACGAGCCTGCTGGACACGGCGACTGGGTCGCTGTCGTCGATCCAGGCGGGCAGATGTACCCGTCTTGGCATTGCCCGGAGCACTGCGAGGTGGACAGCCCAGTCGAGCCTCCGTAGGTTCCGATAGGACACAGATTCGCGACACCGCCGACGCAATAGCTGCCTAGCGGACACGCGGCCTGGTCGACACGCAGACTCTCCGGCGCCGCGGACTGAATCGTGAAGAATCCGGTGCTCGCAGGCGCTGGTTCGGCTGAACCCTGGCGGCAGAACAGGGCTTCCGAAGCGCACGGGTGCTGCAGATAGTCCGCCGTGCCGATGGGACTGTCGTTGGCATCGAGTCAGGTAAATGTCAGCACTCTCGCAACACAGTCAAGCGCATACCTCAGACGAACACGACGAATGCATCAGAGCTCACCAGAAGTACCCAGCTGGACACGGCGCAGTGCATGCTGGCGTCGTGAGCCCGTCGTTGTCTCCATAGACGCCTGCTGGACAGAGTCGCTTGATGCCGCCGACGCAGTACGCGCCTTTCTCGCAGCGTTTCTGAGCGCTGCGCTTCGTCTGGTTAACTGCTGCGAGCGCGTTGCCAGCAACGTACGGATCGTCAAGGGCTGCAGCACCGTCACTCGGCGTCCATGTCGTATAGAAGCCACCGGAGACGGCTGTCGGCGCCATTGACCCCGCTGGACAGAACGCGTCGACGCCGCCGCACGGCGTTGGATCGGCGGATGCGAGCGGACAGAAGAAGCCTGGTGGACACAGCGACGGCGCGCAGACTGAGTTTGCGCCGACCGGGGTGCAATACGCTGAACATGCCGCCGTGGTGAGACCGAGGTTGGCACCGAGCGTCCCAGTTGGACAGGGCTGTGGGACCACCGTCCCGCTCTCGCTGCGAACGCATGCATGCACAAGGCGAGTCAGTCTAGGAGAGCTCTCGGTGCGACACTGGCTGATACTGCGAGCTACGGATCCGTTGCTTTTGTCCTCACCAGTAGTACCCTCGTGGACACAGTCCGCTGCAGCGCGAGTTGGAGAGTCCGAGCGTGTTGCCAAACGTCCCTGGCGGGCACGCGAGCGGGTGCGGAGTCGCGAGTGGACAGAAGAAGCCCTTCGGACACGCGCCGGTGCACTCGGAGGTCAGCAGTCCGTACGCTTCGCCGTACGAGCCCTCGGGACACGGGTAGCGGATGCCCATGCGGCAGAAGTAGCCCGGCTCGCACATCAACTGCTCGGACGCTGCGTTCTTGGGGGAGGGCTGGTTGCTGCGGTCGCTCGGCGACACGATGGTGTAGTAGGCATCGCCCACGAGCCTCCGCATCGCAGCCCCCGGGGGACAGAAGTAGATCGAGCGGCCGCACACGTTTTGCCTCGCAGACGTCGAGCCCTCGGGACAGAAGTACCCGCCAGCACACACACCAGAGCACCTAGGCGCTGTGAGCCCCGGACGTCCGCCAAACGTGCCGCCGGGACAGAGCGTGCACTTGGCGCCGTCAAAGTACGCGCCGGGATTGCATATCAGCGCGTCGACACCGAGCGGGCAAAGAGCGCTAATGCAGATGACGGTGCTGGCGGCAACCAGTGCGAGCCGAGTGGCGGGCATCTCGCTGTGTGTGTCTGCCTTGAGTCGGTTCGCTGCCGTCCTGCTGTTGCTGCTGCTGCTGGTGTCGGTTGGGTCTTGAAGAGTCGCCTGCTGGTCGGTGGCGGTGGTGGTGGTGTTCCAGTCGAATGTGAGCGCAAGGACAAGTCGAGGCGAGAGCGCAATGAGCGACGACGAACATGTGGCGGCGATGCGGACGAAGGCGCTGAGTCTGCTCAAGAGCAAGATGAAGCGCGCTCAAAAGCCGAGAGCGATGCGCGAGAGCGAGAGCGAGCACCAGCTGCCGAGCGAACAGCTGGTTGATGATCCGCCAACGATGACTCGAGCAGCTCACGAAGATGGCACAGCAACACTCGAGCTCAAGCAGACGCGATCCGAGAGTGTGACGAACCTGTCGCTGTCAGCTGCCACCATCGAGGATTCTGCATGGGGAGAGCGATCGGAGTCAACTCTGACCATCGAGATTCTCGAGAGCTGCAACCAGAGAGACGACGCAGACGGAGAGATGACGATCGCGGAGCTGAAGCAGCAGACCGTCATTGTGTACGACAGCAGGAGCACCAGCAGCGCCAAGTGCAGAGATAGCAGGGCAAACGCCTCGAGTGCGAGCTCCAGGGTTGTGCTCGCAGAGGCACACTCTTCAGCAACGACGACGATGGCAAAAGACACCACACTTGCAAGCAAGTTCGCTGGATCAAGTACAGCAGCAATCGCGCAGCAAGCAGTCACCACCACTCTCATGACAGTGCAAACACACCAGCGTAGCGCTACTGCCAGGAGCCTCACGAAGCTCGTTGTCAAATGGTCGTGCGGGATCTGCAAGCGCGAGTGTATCCCGGTCCGAGAGGAGAGCCGCTGTATATGGTATGAACCTCCTCACTCTTTGAAATCCAATGCGGCTGAACTGCTCGTCTGCACTGCCAGACTCTAACGCTCTCTTTCTCGCAGCGGCCATCGCTACAAAGAGCACCCGTCCTGTGCCTCTGACCCGCGCGTGAAGGCCAAGAGCTCATCCTCAGCATTCCACACGTTCGCGTGCACGTCCGCGAAATGCAGCTGCAAATCGTTCTTCTACGTCGTGGCGGAAGGCGCGTGGATCCTACGCTGTCGCTGCAAACACAAGCATGTGGAGCACGACCCGAGCGGCACGCCGTACAGATGCAGCAAGCCCAAGTGCGGCTGTGCGGGCTTCGACAGTCCTTGGATCTGCAACTGCGACCATCCGTGGGCTTCGCACAGCCAAGAGATCGTCGAGAAGCAGTTTGCGTCGTCGCTGCTCGAGCGGCTCCAGGAGCAGTGTCAACTGGAGGAGCTCAGCGCCGTTCAGCGAACGGATCTCTTCACCGAGCCACTGCAGTTCTAGGCACGGCAGACAGCTGAAGAGCAGAGCCAGCCACTATGATCTCAGGACGAGCCACAGACGCGGGAGACTAACAGGTGAGTAATCGCTCCTGGTGGATACTGCCGCTTCGTGGCCATCCACACGGACACACGTAAAGGACGAGCGCGTGATCATTCGGCTCGGATCTCTTGAGCCAGCGGATCCGCGAATGTTCTCCGCAACGAGCGACCACTCGAATGAAAAAGAACGCATTGACAAGTGAGCTGGAGCTGATGATCCTACTTGAGATATGAGCTGCTGGCTAGTTTCGGCGCAGCTGAGCTTCTCGGTGATACGCAGAGCGAGTTGACTTGCGCCAGCTGCCGGTGAGCCTCTGGAGCTCTCCCAGTCATTCGATCGCTCACCGCCTTTACGCTTGGAGCTTGTCGTGTGGTCCCCGCGCTGTCTGTAGGAGCGCGGCGCTCTGCGAAGATCGCGGAACGAGTGGCCTCAGAGCCAAGCAGCCAGCAAGCTTGTGGCTCTGGGGCCGAAAGTTTCGAGGAGCTCCGTTGGAGACCCGCGTGTGGCTCTGTGCTCCGCTGGATATTACAGCAGCAGCCACTCTGGAGGTTCAGGCATATTACAACCAGTGAAAAGTTGAGCGAGCGTTGTCGAGCGAGCACTGAGATCGTTGAAAAGCGTCGACGGATCGCCATGTTACGAATCCATAGCGGTAAATCATGAAGGGGGAACAACTGGTGAGACCTCGCAAGTCACGTTACATCACCATCTCCATGCTCACTGCTCCATACTGGAGCCGACCGAAGCCCTCAAGCCGCCATGGCAGATATCGTCACGCCCGAGAAGATAGATTCGTTCTGCCGGCGCGAGGCGGTTCGTGCAGAACCAGAGCGCTGCGCTGCGCTGTTCAGCCGGAGCTGCTCCATTTTTCAATCGAGCTCCGACTCCTTTTTTTGAAGTCGGAGCACCGCGGGTAGGGTTCGATGGCAGATCTGTCATGCGTATGCACAGCATGCTGCCGCGCGATCTATTCCAAGCAGTCTCGATAGTAACCTCGTCCCAGCTCAAGCAATTGGCGGCCGGAAATGCATGCGCTCCCATCCTATGCTACTACAGAGGCTTTGTCACGCGCTGGACATTTTCCGAGTGATGCGTGATGATGGGACCGCCGCCGTCGCTCGTGACTCACGCGAGGCGCCAAACTTTCGCCGCAGGAGCCGGTTAGCTAATTGCTCGCAGCGCCATGCAGGCGCCACCGCCGTGCCCTTCACGCGCTGCCGCCCACTGCAATCGCCTCGCTCCACAACGCAATTGGCCAGCAGACGCACACACCCACGCCGCCTCACCCGCGCGTATTAGTAGCCACCCCGGGCTATAGATAGACAGCTGCGGACGAGACGCGAAAGCGGATCCATTCTCCTCGACAGCTTCAAGGCGACCAGTCGGCAATCCTCCACAGACCACCGCCACACAACCACCTCCCGAAACGAACCGCTCGACAGGATGAGCTGCTGGGTGAGCGAGCACACCGTGCGCGTGCCGTCGTACCACAACACGGGCGGCAAGATGTTCTTCGCGATCGAGCTCACGAAGCGCGCAGCGTCGCCGTCGTCGCCGTCGTCAGAGCGCGCGTCGGCGATGCTGCTGCGCAGCTCGTTCCAGTCGAGCGCCGGCAGCAGCAGCAGTAGCAGTGACCGCCACTTCACCACGTACCGCTCGTACTCGCAGTTCCGCGCGCTCTGGAAGGCACTCGCCGGCCAGTCTCCAGCTCCTTCGTCTTCTTCTCAGCGTCAGCGCCAAGGCAGCAACGCGCTCGACCGTATCCGCTCACGCGTGGCGATGAGCGCAACGAGAGACGCGCTTGCAGCCGGCTCCTGCCACTGCGACGGTAGCCAGTGCCGCTTCGAGAGCGTTCGCCAGATGATGCGCGTGTTCCCGTTCCCGTCGCGCCACGTGCGCTGCGAGAAGCTCCACATGACGCCCGGCAAGGCGGCGCTGAACGCGCGCCGGGAGAACCTCGAGCGCTTCGTCCGCGAAGTGCACGGCTTCTTCGCGAGCTTCCCCGACCACGTACTGCGCGAGAAGCTCCAGAACGCCTCGTGCACGGCGCTTAGCGCGTTCGCAGCGTTCCTGCAGGCGGACGTGCACTTCCCGCTGGCGATGACCGGTGCGTTGCGACAGCCGCTGGCGCTGCAGGGCTGGCGCCAGCAGTGCGCGGAGAAGATGATGATTGAGGATGAGAGCGAGGGCGAGCAGGACGACAAAGCGAGCGAGCAACTGCTGAGCGAAGACCGCTCGACGCTCGCGCTCGCCAAGGCGGAGCCACAGCAGCCGCCACCGCAGCAGCTCGACATGCGCGCGTCGCTGCCGTCACTGCAGGTCAAGAGCATCAAGGTCGAGACGATGTACTCATTCATGGAGGAGTTCTGCGACCACGTGCTGAGCCAGTACGCACACGACATCGTCGAGCTCTCGTCGCCCAGCCTCACGCCGGCACGGCGCTGGGAGATCTGCCTGTACGTGGCGTGCCGCATCGGCCACACGTACGCGGTGCAACTGATCCTGTTCAACTACGCGGACGCGGACGCGAGCATGGCCGACGGCTCCACGTGTCTGCACATCGCGGCGCGCATGGGCCACACAGACATCGTCGACTTGCTGCTGGACGAAGGCGCGAGCGTGAACCGCGCGAACGACGCCGGCGTGACGCCGCTCATCGCCGCGTGCCGCAACGGCTGCGTGGACGTTGCCAGGCGGCTGCTGAGCGCCGGCGCGAGCATCGCGGCGTGTAGCGCGCGCGGCACGTACCCGCTGCACGCGGCGATCGTGTCGCAGAACCTCGAGATCGTGCAGTTGCTCGTTGAGCACGGCGCCGACGTGAACGTGATGACTGCGAGCGGCATCACGCCGCTGCACTTCGCGGCGAAGCTCGGCTCGCTCGAGATCTCGGAGTTCCTGCTGACGCACCACGCAAACGTGGCGCAGCGCACGAAGAACGACAGCGACGCGCTCATGATCGCGAGCGCGAACGGCCACGCGACGATCTGCGCGCTGCTGCAGCGCTTCGCGAGCGTGAGCCACTGCCGCACGCGGCGCGCGAGCACGGTCGAGTCGTCGTCGGGCGAGAAGAACGCGCGAGGCTCGATGCGCGCGCGCCAGGGCAGCAAAGCCGGCGAGATGGTGCGGCTGCACTCGCAGCGGCTCACGGCGCGCCAGTGTGCGTGAGCTGAGGAGCCAGCACCGCACAGATAGAGACACAGATAGACCCACCCACCCACAAGAGACCCACGTGCATGGAGCTCGAATGGAAGAGCTCCAGCAGACGCACGTACGCTAGACCCACCGTATTTATCAGTCACTCAACGCAGATCCAGATGAAGATCGCAAACCACTCCCGCCTGTGCCTTGTACGATTTCCTGCCTGCTGCTCGGGAGTCAGCGCCTCGAGACGCTCGCGCGGATCGGCGCCGCGCGTAGTGGGCGGAGGCGTCCTGCCGAGAGAGACGCGCAGCGAGTTGGACGCGAATATCAACTGCAAGCTGCTTTCTGGCGTGTCAACCTGCTTAACACGTCATTCAATAAAGCGCGCGATTAGCGGCCACCACATAAGTATGAATGTAGACAATGCTCTAGTTTGTGGAGGCTCTCTGAACCGCCATTTAATTCTTTTTGATGCAAAACGAAATCGTGTTTAGAAGGGTATGCAGTTATGCAAAATGGTGTTTCCACTGCAGAGGTTGAAGGCTCGGCTGTACCACTCAGAGCGGCACACACGTCCTCTATTCTACTGTCTCCCATCACCCAGCTCGGCATCATACGAGCTGCTCTCATTCCTCAACTCGACTCCAGCAGCGCATCTCCGCAGCATGTTGCCGCTGTTGTCGCCGAAGGCCGGCGCCAGCAACCCGAGCGGCGCGGCGCGGCGAGCGTCAGTGCTGCGCTCCTTGCGCTGGCGGCGCGTCGTGCTGGGGCTCTTCGCGGCCGTGCTCTGCGTCTTCGTGTGGATGCAGTACACGATCCTGAGCTCGAGCCTCGGCGCCGGCGCCGGCGGCTTCGCGGCGCACACGCGCGCGAACAAGCAGGGTCCGACCGCTATCATGCGCGCGAACAACCCGACAGAGCGTCGAAAGGAGTCTACGGACCACCGCGACGACACCCCAGGTATCGGCGGCGAAGGGCATCTGCGACAGGAGACGCGCAGACCGCCGAGCGAAGTGCGTCCAGCGTTCGGCTTCGACACGCTCCGCGATCGACCCGACGAGCCGTTGAAGGGCGTGAGCGATGAGCCGCACACGCCATACGTCGAGACTCCCGCAGTCGCTGCGTCCCCGAAAGAGCAGGAGAAGCGGCGCGAGGGCGTGAAGGACGCGATGCGCTTCGCCTGGAAGAGCTATGAGACGCACGCGTTCGGCGCGGACGAGGTGGACCCGAAGTACGGCTTGCGCAAGGATGACGTGTGGGGCGGCATCGCGTGCTCGCTCGTGGATGGCATGGACACACTCTGGATCATGGGGCTCAAGGACGAGTTCCAGCGCGCGCGCGAGTACGTCGCGACGTCGCTGAGCTTTGACCATCTGGGCAAGGACATGAAGAAGATCTCGGTCTTCGAGACGATCATCCGCGAGGTCGGCGGGCTGCTCAGCGCCTTCTCGCTCTCGAACGACGACGTGTTCAAGGACAAGGCCGTGGAGCTCATGGACTTGCTGACGCCGGCGTTCCACAAGAAGGAAGGCGTGTTCTACACGCTCTTCAACCCGCACACAAAGGAGAAGTCGTTCGCGTCCTGGTCCGGCTTCAAGTGAGTGTCTTTGCCTGTGCGCTTCTTTCTGTGTGCGCTTGTGCACATGTTTTCTAACTCACGAAGTGTCGCATTGGTATCAGAGCGCACATCGCGGACGTCGGGACGCTGCAGCTGGAGACGCGGTACCTCTCCGACATCACGAAGGATCCCAAGTATGCGGAAATGGTACGAGCGTCGCGATCATTCTGTATGCGGATCATGTACTGCCTGCCCGGTACTTCACCATGGACTAACGTGCTCGTGGTGTCGCATCAAATGCAGGGCGACGCATTCTACAAGATCCTGAAGCGCGAGGGCTCGTACAACGGCACGGGACTCTTTCCCGTGCACTTCGACTCGGTCGAGGGCAAGTTCCACAAGCGCTCGAGCATCACATTTGGCGCGCTGGGCGACTCGTTCTACGAGTACCTCATCAAAGTGTACGTCTACAGCGGGCAGCGCAAGGAGGACGCGTACCTGCGCAAGCTCTATGACGACGCGGTGGTGGGTCTGGAGAAGCACTTGCTCAAGTACTCGGAGATCGACAAGCTGTACTACCTCCAGGAGCTCCGGCTGCCGTCCATGTCGGTGAGTGGTGGCGTTGTAGCTGATCTTGCATGGAGCTGTTTCTGCTTCGTGACGAGAGAGCGGTTCTCACGAGTGTGCAATGTTCTGTTGCTTGGTGCAGGGCGTGCGGCAAATGGATCACCTGCTGTGCTTCGTGCCGGGCATGCTGGCGCTCGGCACGCTCTTCGAGAAAAACGACGTCGCGAAGAACGAGAAGCATCTGGACATCGCCAAGAAGCTCATGCAGACGTGCTACGAGATGTATCGGCGCCAGCCCACGGGTTTGTCGCCCGACATGGTCTCGTTCCCGTACATGCGCGTGCGCGACGCGAAGTACAAGCTGCGACCCGAAGCCGTCGAGAGCTTGTTCTACCTGTACCGCGTAACCAAGGACGTTAAGTACCGGCAGTACGGCTGGGAGATCTTCCAGTCGATCGAGAAGCACGCGAAGCTCAAGTTTGGCTATGGCGCCGTGAAGGACGTGACGGAGCTGCCGGCGCGCAAGGACAACAAGATGGAGAGCTTCTTCCTCGCCGAGACGCTCAAGTACCACTACCTGTTGCAGTCGCCCGACGACGTCATCCCGCTCGACGAGTACGTCTTCAACACGGAGGCGCATCCGCTCCGCATCCAGCGCAAGGCGTATGCGAACGAATGAGCTCCAGCCGCGTCTCTCCGCCTGTAGTAGATAGGGAGCAGACGCGTCGTCGTTGTATGCTCGTGGCACAGCACACTGTCGTGTTGGAGGGATCTTTGTTGTTTCTGCCATAGAAAATGACACACGAGGTTGATTTTTGTAAGTTGTAAGCGGAGCTCTCCATCTCTACTGCGTCCGGGGTCAGCACCACGCTGCAGTCGGCGCGGACTGCCCTCGCCCACGCGCGTGCGTTCACAGCTCCGCGGCGCCAGCGCTCCAGTGGGCTAAGGTGCCTTGCTGTCCTTCTTGTCCTTGCTCTTGTCCGCCGCGGTTGCTACCACAGCCTTGTCGTCCTTCTTCTCGTCCTTCTTGTCCGCAAAGCCGAGCTCTTCCTGCTCCTTGTACTTGATCTTGTTGTTCACGAGGTTGTGCAGCGCGATCGTGCACCGGATGAGCGACGATAAATAGATCACCTGTGGCACCACAACGCACAACGTAGAGAGAGAGAGAGAGAGAGAGAGAGAGAGAGAGACTGGTTAGCTCACCACAGCGATATCATCCACACGAGAGCACGCCAGCCACGCCCGCACGTACAAAGTGCATGTCGTTGGTCTTGACAAACATCGAGCGCACGAGCGCGTCGACGTTGAGGTTCGGCAACAGGTTGAAGATCGTCTGCATGTTGTAGATGATCTGGTGGTTCGGCGGAAGCTTGCCCGCCACGACGTTCTCGAGGTACGTCTTCATCTCCTCCAGGCGCTCCTTCAGCCCGGCGAGCGCCGTCATCTTGTGCTTCACATGGCCCGCGAGCGAGCTCACGGATGGGTCGTTGATGTCGCGCAGCAGGTGCTCCACGCCAACTTCCTCGGCCTCGTACGCGCCGATCGTCGACTTGATGTGCTTGAAAATGCGCTTGATCGCCTTGCCATCCTGTAGCACGCAGTCACATAGCGTGAGAGCGCTGTACAAGCAGGTGGTAGGCTTATATGGATGAACGAACCTCTTCGACTTCTTCAACCGAGCCGTACGCCGTGGTCGGCAGCCCCTCGACGTTCGCGCGCACGTCGCAGATCACGAGCACCGGGTTCGGGCAGTAGCGGCGGAAGAGCTCGTCGATCTCGAGGTCCGGCTTGCGGATCTTCGGCCCCGTGCTGTAGAACCCCACGATGCGCTCCTTGGCTACACGTACAACCGCGGTGCATTAGCTCCACCTGGCGGCTCACGCTCAACAGAAATCGCTCCCATAAACACACACGCACGCACCGTTGATCTTCTTGAACATGTGGTACATGTTCTCGAGGAAGTCATGGTCGAGGTACCAGATGCCCGGGTTGCGCAGGTCCTCGTCGAAGGGCACGGCGAAGGAGTTGGTGATGTCGCACTTGCCCTGGAACGTCGAGCCGAGCAGCACGCCGACCACGCGCTTGCTCGTGTCCTTCGCCACGCGGTTGTAGTGGTCCACGATGCTCAGCAGCACCAGCGGGTGGGTCACCACCTCCTCCGGCAGCTTCACGTCACTCTGCACCGCGATCTTCACGTCCGCGTCCGCCATTCTCCTTGTCTCGCTGCGCCTCTGCTGCTTCTCCGTCTTGGGCTTGTGCTCGCTTCACTTCCCCCTTTCAGGACAAAGGATCGCAAAGTAACATTCGCGCTGAAGTGGCATGCGGTCTTGTTACTTCAGATACTGGTGTGGCCCACGCGGATGATGGATTTTGGACGCATTTTTGTCGTTTATTGCTGTTGTTATTTGTTGACATAAACACACCACATGGCTACACTTCGCTCACAATCCTGGTGCGCCATTCGCTGCTGCCACGGAGCTCGTCGATGCGTGGTGGCTGAGGTGGGCTGCCGCGCTGTGGCCCGCGACGCGCTTCTTCGTCGCCAGCTTGCTGCGGCTCGATGCCTTCACGGACTCGCGCGTCGCTGGGTCCTCTCCGTCGTCCCCAATAGCACCATCATCGCCATCCTCGTCTCCACCGGGTGTTGATGTCGACGAGACGTTCACGTCGCTCGTATGGTTCACACCACTGCCGCCAGCACCAGCAGCAGCAGCAGCAACATGGCTGTTGCCAGCAGAATTTGGGACTGGGAAGTGGATCGCGGGGATCGAGCCTCTGTCAAAGCCGCGCTCGCGCCTGTCGACGCCGTTGCTGTTGCCAGTCGGCGCATGCGCCGACTGTTTCTTGGGTCTGCCAGCCTTCACAGCCAGCTTATCGTCGCCTCGCAGGTTCTTTCCACCGACGCGCGCTTTGACTGGGACGTCGTAGAGCTGTCGTTCGCAGTTACACAGTTAGTGAGTTGTCCACCATCAAAGGCAAGCACAACGACTGACGCCACCCACCACCGAGTAGTTCGCGTCTGGATCGCCTCGCCCGCCCTCGATCTACAGACACATTCAACAGCACGAGACGCTCGGATGAGTCTACACATCCCGATTCCCATACACGCACAGCTAACTGCCTCTCACTCACCGCGTCGATCATCAGACTGGCTCGGTCCTGACACACCTGCAGCAGGTTCGCGATGTCCTTCGGCTCGAGCGTCTCGAACTCCGACGTCAAGCTGCTCTCGCCGTCGAAACCTAGCGGCGGCGGCCACAGACGAGCTGCGGGGATCGCGTTGTCGTAGGGGTCGCGACAGGACGTGACACCGATGAGCTTGACGACGCGCGAGGCGCCGGCGATCACCTCCTTCGACGTCGTGAGTAGGCTGTTCTGAGTGCGCTCGATGCGCGCGAGCTCGAGCTCTGCGACGCGCAGCTTCTCCTCCAGCACGCGCGGGTCGTCCGATGCGGCGACGGCATTCGATATCTCGAGCGAGTGCAGCTGCTGCTCGAGCTCGACTTGGTGGAGCTTGATTTGCTTGAGCCTCGACTCGTAGATCTTGGCTTGCTCTTCGAAGCTCTTGTTGAGCTCTTCGCGACTCACAAACTTCTGCAGGATGAGCTCGAGCTTGGAGAAGCCCGTGGCTTTCTGGATCTTCTCGCACATGGACTCGCACTGCTGGAGCGCGACCTTCGCAGCTAGCGAGCGGGTCGTGACGCTCGCGGCGAGCGGCGACGTCGAGCTCTCGACTTCCTCGAGCGACTCGCCGCTCTCCTTGAAGTTCGCGTTGCGCACGCTGTCGATCATTTCGAGTCGGCGCTGGTAGAGCTTGTCGGTCGACGCCTGGTCGTGCGCCACTTTCTCGCGCGCTTTTTCGAGCTTCTCGACCACCGCGCTCATGAGCTTCTTGCTCTTCTCGATCGTCTTGTGGAGCAACGGCAGCTCCATCGTTTGCAAGTGGGTCTTCTTGACGCAGAGCACTTTCTTCTCCTCGTTCAGATCCCTGAGCTTCATCTGCAGCAGCTTGAGCTCTTTCTTCATCGTGTCGAAGTGTCCTGGGTCACATGCGACGAAGGTTTCGCAGCCGCGGATGAGCTTGCGGTGGTTCTTCTCCTGCCTGTCGATGCTCGCCATCATGTGCTCGATCTTGTCCATGCGCGCACTCATCTCGTCGATCGCGTGCTTGGCCATGTCGCACTCGCGCATCGTGAGCTCGTACCGCTTCTTCGTCTCCAGGATCTTCTTCTTCACCAGCTGTAAGTGCGCCTGCTTCTTGTGCACCTCGGTCTTCATCGTGTCGTACAGCGTCTGCAGCTTGAGCACGACCTGGTGGTTGTACGACTTCTTGAGATCCCACTCGGACTGCGGGTAGTCCTGGAAGTGCGCTGGGAGTCCGAACGCCGTGGACAGCGACGAGGTGGTGTCGCTCACGTTCAGGTGCTCGAGCACCAGATCGTGGGTACCGAGGCTTGTCTTGGAGCCTGCAGTCGCAACCAAGTTCATGTCAAGCTGAGGCTGTAGCTGGAGCTCAAAACCCGGCTCACCGCTGCCTCCTATGGGCATCGCTGCTTCCGTAATGAACGTGTTGTTTGCGCCATTGCTAGGCAACTCGCGGTTGTTGCCGCCGTGCTCTGGGACGCCCGCGAGCGGCAGCGTGGCGTTCGCGATCGCCGTCGGCAACCTGCGCACCGAAGACGAGAGCACGTTCTTGACTGCGACGTACGTGGCTTTCTTGCGGAAGAGGTTCTCCGGAGAGATCACGTCCTGAGTCTTGGTCGTCGGCGCCGGCGAGAGCACGCTCGCGTTCTGCAGCGCTGTGACTTTCGAGGGACTTGCGAGCCCTTTCTTCTTGAGTGCGTGCTCGGGAGGCGCGCCACCGCTCTCAAACATGCTCTTCTTCACGTCCCAGAAGCGCGCGTCAAAGTGGATGATCGACTTGCCAGTTGTGCCGGCGACACCGTTTGCGTTTGCGTGGTGCAGTGGCGCTAGCAGCGCGTTGCCGGTGTGGCCCAAGCCGCTACGAGCCAGCTCGCTCTCTCGTCGCTGCTCTTCGTCTCCGCCGTCGCCGCCCGCGTCGGATCCGTGAGCATGGGCTGAGTCAATCCCACCACCACCACTGCCCAAAGCTAGTGCTTGGCTGCTCAAATTGCTACTGCTAATGCTGACACTGCCGTGGTGGAGACTGGAGATGCCCGTGACGTTGTTCGGACTCACGAACGGCTCGCGGATCACGATCTCCTTGCTCAGCGCCAGCCAGGGGAACTGGATCCAGATCCAGCGCTGGTAGAAGTAGAACCAATTGCCCGAGCCGTCTCGCTCCTTGCCCGCCAGCGAGCCTATGCTCAAGCCATTCGCGGCGGAAGCGCTGCTGGTGCTTGCGCTGTTGTTGCTTGATCCAAGAGTCGTGAACGACTCGAGCGCCGTGACGAGCGCTGCAGTGGCGGTCGCAGCAGCCGAGGCTGCCATCGAAGCTCCCGACGTGGTGGCCACAGCGGCACCGCTCGCCACGGCCGAGGCGCTCGACGACTGCACGTGCGGCAGGTCCTCGATGAAGCTGAAGCCGTCGTGATAGAGCTTCTTGAGATCGAATGGCGCGTAGGTGAACGCCGGGAGGTAGCCCTGGTAGTAGAGCGAGAACTCGAACATGAACTTGGTCACGAGCTGCACGATCGGCGTGAACACTTTGGTCGGCGGCCGCGCGCTCTTGTACCACTCTTCCACGCTCTTGCCGTATTCCTTGACGATGTCGAACGGCAGCACGAACACGGGCGGGTCAGTGGCTGACGACGACGAAGAGCTGGAGTGTGTGCTGTTGCTAGGCTCCGAGCTCGCCCCACTGGTAGCTGCGCCATTGTACAGCAGTAGCGGTCCGTCCGTGAGCGTCTTCCAGTAGCCAAAGAGCTCGTTCTTGTAGTTGGCCGTGTACAGCAGCTGGAACATGGGCAGACTCACGAGCACATTGCGCAGCGCGTCCCACTGGTAGCAGCGCTTGAGGTGCCACGGCAGCTCCTCGACTCTTCGGAACGTCGTCGGGTGGATGCGGAAGAACCGGATGAGCCACTGGTGGTACTTCTGCTCCAGTCGCTCGCTGCCGATGTACCTCCACCAGATCACCTCACGCAGGATCTCCTTGCAGATCGGGAGCACGACCACGTCCTGCACGAAGAGCACGCCAAGAGGTTTCATGGCGCGCAGCAGCGCCTTCCACTCATCCTCGGAGAAGCCTGTCAGCTGCTGCGTCTCGAGGTTCTTGACGTTCGCGAACGAGGACTTGCGGCGCAGCTGGTTGGACGACTCACGCTCTTCCGTCACGATCGCGTTCAGAATGAAGCGCAACTCGTTCGTGAGCATCCCGTGGCGACACACATAGAGCAGACAGAGCGCGCGGCCGAGCAGCTCGCCCAACGGTGCGACGCGGCAGCCGCCCGTGAGGTACGCCGGCAGCTCGTTCTCTCGTGAAGCCTTGATTGTCGTGGATGTTGGCGTCACGCGCACGCTTTGCGAATGACGCTGGGCATGCGAGAGCATCGGTCGCACCGGTGACGTTGAGCGACTCCCATTTGCACCACTGCCTGAGCTGCCTCCCATTCCCATTCGTAGCGGAGACAAGGCGGGTGAAGCGAGCCCTGTGGCCATCGGCTGACCCGCAGCAAAGCTCACCGACGACGTCGAGTCTGGATACCCTCTCGCAGCCGTGGCGTCGTTGCGGAGCGTGGCCACAAAAACCTCCTTAGTCTCGTGCACGCTGTCAGTACGCGTGAGCAGTGCCTTCTCCAGCGCCACGGACATCACAGCGCCGCTACCACTGACGCTGGCACTCGTCGAGTTCATCTCGTCGTGGGTCGGCACGGAGCTGCGGCGCAGCAGGCTCTCGTCGTTCTTGAGCTCGATGATCGACGACGTGATTGTCTTCTCTGTGGTGACAGCCGGACTGCTAAAGATCCGCGCGTCGTGATACCCGTACTCTTTCGCAGAGGACGACAGCGAACGGCTATCATCCACAATATGCCCACCACCTCCACTCTGGGCATACTGTCCACCACCACTGCTTTTTAGATCGAGCTGCTGCTTCTCGAGGTTGGACACCACATTCGCTGAGACCTTGCGCCGGATCGGTGCTTGCTGCTGGTGCGCGCGGCTGCTGAAGTTGTTCTCCACGAGGAACTGGTTTGCGTCGTCCGTGCTGTGCTTGTCCGGCGTGAAGCCTGTCTCCACGCTGCGCAGGATCGCTTCGAGCAGCTGGCCGATGCTCTCGGCGCTCAGCCAGTTCTCGAACAGATAGTGGATGTTGAAACCCTCGCCGACGGCCCACGAGAGGCACGAGAGGAAGAGCTTGAGGAAGTGCGGGCTCGCAGTCATCGGGATCGCGACGATCGCTTTCTGCTGGATCTCGAAGAGGTGGAGCCCGCCCGCGAACTCGCTCGAGTCGCTCTCTGCGATGTGCGAGCTCTCGGACGCGCTGCGGCTCGGCTGCTGGTGCTTGTGCTCGAGCTCGTGCTTATGCAGGAACTTCTTGACGATGCGCTTGCGGTCGTCCTCAGCCAGCGCCGGCACGTGCACGGACGCCCAGCTGCGCCGGTTCGCCTCGAGCTTGATGCGCTCGATCATCTGCGCGTTCAGGCTCGCTTTCTCGTGGTGCTCCGTGCCCATGGCCACGGTCGCCCCCAGCGCCGCTGCTGCCGAGACCGCGTGGCCAGCGATGCCAGAACCCGCGGCACTGATGAACTTCGTCGTCGGGTAGTTGATCGTACCGGAGAAGATGATGCGCACGTTCGGCGGGAACGCCAGCGGCACCCACTTGAGAATGCTCTCACCGTCGCTCGTGCGCAGCCGCTGGAGTCCGTCGATGATCAAGATCACGCGTCCTTTCTTGGACGCGGCCTCGAGGAAGCGCGGGAACTGCCAGCCGAGGCGCTCCTCGACGTCCGGGATCTCCTTGTTCAGCTCAAAGTACTCCTTGATCTCGCGCAGGATGCGCTCGAGCAGGTTCGAGACGAAGCACGACTGGCGCGTGCAGCCCACGACGTGGTAGAAGATGAACTCCGGGTACGACGTCTGCCAGTTCTGAAACATCTTCTTGCGGCGCACGAGCCAGTTGGCCAGGAACGCGCTCTTGCCCACGCCGCTCTCGCCCAGCAGGATGATCGGTCCCTTCGGTTGGTGCATCGCGTCCACGTCGCAGAACTCGTCCAGCTCGCGCGTCAGCCGCGTGTTCTCGTGGTAGACAAACTCGCCGTTCTTGATGCGGCTGCGCATGAAGCCGTGGTGGAACGCGCTCTCCAGGTACGAGATCGAGTTCCAGCACTCGGCGTTGTCCACCGCGCTGCTGCTGCTGGTTGCATTGCTGTTGCTGCTGCCCGCCGCAGCTGTAGGGAGATTCGTGGCTCCAGTCGCCATACTGCTGATGTTCCCACCGCTGCGCTTGCGCTCCATGGCTCGGCTGCTCTGTCAGCGCGATCAGCTCGACGGTAATGCCACTCACATCGTCGATCTAAACTCGCATCCTCGCTTGGGAAATCGCACAGAAGCGAAACCAACACGACAGAGGCAAAACGGACTGGAGGCAAATCTGCAATGTCAATCGCAAAAGTACCACCACGACACGATCGGATCACTCCAGTAACGATGTTCCACACATTGCTGCCATTAATTCTCATTCGCCTTCGCTTTTTGCTGTCTCAACACTAAACTCTGCGCTCTCGTGAATCACAAAGGCGTCTCTCATGTTCTCTACCAGCTTTCACTCACACCCTCACAGCACTGCGTACGAGTGTCCGTCCTGAGCGATGATCTTGACGGACTGGTGCGCGCCGCACCCTTCACTCGCAGTCTCCGCCATCGTCATGCTCAAGCGCAGCATCGACTGTCGCAGCGGCGTGACCTCGAGCATCTGCTGCTGCTGTTGCTGGAACTGCTGCTGTTGCTCGCGACTCGCGCGCCGGCGCTGCGAGTGGCTCTGGAACGCGCGACAGAGCTCCGCGACGTTCACGTGGCCGTGCGCCACAGCGAGTCCGTACGCGTCGCAGCCGCTGTCGTTGCGCTGGTGCACGTTGGCGCCGTTGTTCAGCAGCAGCTCGCAAATGTGGTAATTGCCCGTCTCGGCGGCGATGTGCAGCGGTGTCTTGCCGTTGATCGCGTTCGCAGTGTTCACGAACGCGTCGTTGTCGAGCAGTAGCTTGAGGATCGCGAGCGACTGGCACGCCACAGCCACGTGCGCCGCCGACACTTTGCGCGCGTTGTTCAGGTTCACGTCCGCGCCACTGTCCAGTAGCAGACGCACAAGATCGATGTCGCCGTGGTTGATCGCGAGCAGTAGCGGCGTCATACCGAGCTTGTCGATCGTATTCACGTCTGCGCCGTTCGCGACGAGAAAGCCCACGACGTCGTTGTGGCCCGAGCGCGACGCGACGTGCAGCGGCGTCGTGCCGTCGCTCACCACCAGGTTTGGATCCGTGCCTCTCGCCAAGATCGACTGCACAGCGTACAGCTGGCCGATCTGGCACGCCAGGTAGAGCGCAAGCTCCCACTGACGCGCGTCGCTCAGCTCGCACGTCGGCACGCCGCCTTCGCTCAGAATGTCGCCGAACTGCGCCAGCAAGTGGTCGCGAAAGTCCACGAGAAACGAGCTGATCGTCTTCACCTTTGCGCACCGGATCTGCAGTTTCGGCAGCGACGGCTGCGTGCGTCGCGGAAGCAGCAGGTGCTGCTGGCTGATGCTTCGACTCGTGCCGATGATGTACGCTTCGCTTCCGCGGTACTTTCGTGCGGCTGCTGCCATCGCTACGCTGGTATCACCGTCGTCGTCGGTGTCATCTAAAACCTCGTCGTCGCCTCGCGCACGGATGGCAAGGTCCGCAAAGTCGCTCTGCAGGCTCGTGTTACTCATGGCTCGACGAGCGCTGCCGGTTGAGGTTGTGGCGTCTTCAGGCAAGCTTCGCAGACTCGGGATGTAGACTGTCGGCGTCCGGAACTCGTGCGCAGAAGCCTGCTCGCCGTCGCTCAGATCCTCGAACTCCTCGTCTTCGTCTTCCGCCTCGAACTCCTCGTCTTCGTCTTCAGCTTCCTCGTGCTCCATGTATCCGCGAAACCCTGAACCACCGGTCGCGCTAGGCATCGCCGTGTAGTTGTTCACCAGCGAGCTCCCAGCGGCTGCCTGGTTGTCGCGATTCAAGAGCATGTCGGCTTTCCACGCCGCGACGAGCAGCGGTGAGCGCGAGATCGCCATGGAGCGCAGCTCCTCGCTGAAGCCGATGAACGATGAGAAGACGTCGAGCACGCGGCAGCGCTCGTTTGAGTCGACCGAGTGCAGGAAGCTCCGCGGGAAGCCCGTGAAGAACTCGCGGACCGTGATCACGAACTGCTCGAGCGCGTGGCGCCGCGCCTCGAGCACTGCCTGCGAGCTGCGCTTGAGCACCATCTTGGGCGGGAACGGGTAGCACTTGAGCAACCAGTGCAGGCGCGTGAACGGACAGCACGCGTTGCTGCACGGGCACGCGCCGTTGGCGAGCGGCGGGGGCGCTTGTGGGGCCAACGCAGCGGTGTTTGGACGAGTGATGCCAGCAAGCGCTGGGAGCTGATGCGAGCTCTGGTTCGAAGACTGGTGATGGTGCGAGCTCCAGAGCCGCGAGCGCGTCTGGCGGTTGCGCCGCGCGAACGCCGCCTTGCCGTCGTACGCCAGTGGCGAGGACGTCGTGATCGTCGACTTGGTCGCGCGCAGCAACTCCTTCCAGAGCGCGCGGAACTGAGAGTACGACTGCAGCGCCGTCACATATGATGTCACGCTGCCGCTCCAGTCTTCCATCTGATTGCTGCTGCTGCTACTGCTACTGTTGTTCGCTCGGTACCGCTGTAGCTGGAGCGCGAAGACATACTTGCCATTGCGGATCTCGTAGTGCGGCACCGAGATCTCGTACACCTGCAGCCAGCTCATGCTTGCGATGCTCTCTTGTACGGAGACGTACTCCTTGCTCGTGACGCACCGGATCGGGATCTGCAACGCACTCGCGAAGGGCGAAGCCGGCGATGGGTCCCTCGCGCTCTGCGAACCGCCGGAGTCTTCTTGCTTTGTGGGGCGGGGACTCGGACGGAGTCTCTTCGTGCGTGTGTCTCTTGGCTTGTGGCTGGTGTCGGGTGGAGAAAGAGAGAGCGCTTGTGAAAGGCGGTCATGTCTTCTCGTCTTCTCTGTGAAGGGTGTGCGATCATGTGAAAGGACGAGACGAGCGACAAAAGCGAGGAAGGCGTTTCCGCGGAAAAGGTCATCAGTGGAAGAAAAAGTCACGGCTGACTCGGCTACTCTATTGAAAGCCCCGCAGCACTGTGCGCCGAACGTTCGAGCGCTTCAACAACGCGGAGAAGATCCCATCGACTGGGGCAGTCACGCCAGACGCCTGGGGTCACGCCGAGACTCGGCAGCGAGTGCGTGCATGTGTGCGTGCATGTGTGCGTGCATGTGTGCGTGCATGTGTGCGTGTGTCACTCGCTCGCGGGACTTGCGGGTGACGTGTTGGGTGGACCGAAGCAGATCGCGCTCTTCTGCGAGAGATCTGCTGAGCGATCGAGCGTTTGTCATGCGGCGCTCG
The DNA here is from genome assembly GCA_023335995.1 of Globisporangium nagaii. Lineage (NCBI taxonomy): Eukaryota > Oomycota > Peronosporomycetes > Pythiales > Pythiaceae > Globisporangium > Globisporangium nagaii. The sequence goes on from JAADWH010000019.1 coordinate 81,869, forward strand.
TGATCTCCAGATAGCGCTGTTTTGCTGATCGATGCAAGGAGTCAGCAAAGTCGAGGAAAACAAAGCTGAATCGAAGCTGATCTCTTCGATTCCGGGAGCTCGCAGGACGGACTTTACAGGATCAACTACCGGGCAGCAAAGGTGCTCGCCGGGGAGAGGGCTTCGAAGAGTGGGCCTCAAAGAGAGGGCTTTGAGGAGTGCAGGCGGTGGCACTCCGTTCTTTCTTGTCGCGCATGGCGAGACGGAGCTCCATTTGGTTGTTAGCATCCTAGCAGCGAGTTTGGATGAGTTGATGAGGGAGGAGTGATGGTGTCGACTTTCACTGGCTCCCCTCAAAGTCGACCACAAGCAGCGCAAAGTCATCTAAATGCGTCGACTTGAGAGGATAA